>DF363122.1:3419-23087 GCA_000787875.1 Solanum virginianum
GATTTCTCATGTTATACTGCCAACTTTACTTATTCAGTCATTTACTTTTAGTTATGGGTTTTTTTCTAGTCTTTATTTTTGCTTTGAGTCCATCGCCATAAAAAACTCTTCATACTATTTAACTTTCAGTTCATGTATTTAAATTTTGAAGTCTTTAGCCATAAATCTTTGTATAGTCTTTATATAAATAGTTTTGAGTCTTTTCCTAAGATCTTTAAAACAAATATCGGGTCTGTCTATAGATCCTTAGAACAAATACATGTGTGTGTCTTTATAGTCCAAAAAATCCAAAAATATGTCTATTTCAGTCTTTATCGTCTTCATCTAATTCTTGTAAATCTATGTCTTTACCTTCAGCATTGAGTCTTTATAAGTCCTTTGCCAAGGTAGAGATTACTCCTACCCGGAGAAAAAATCTATCTTGAAAATACCACTATCTCTATGAAGTAGATGCATTATCCCTAGAAAAGAAAATATCCTCCACATATCTTTCTTTACTGAACCCATATTCTGCCTTTGCCAAAATGACCTGTAATCCTTGGTTGCAAATCTCCTCCCTAGTCAACCTAAACCCAAAGGAGTGAAAGAATATGTTGCTGCCTCAAAACTTGACCAACACCCTATTCTTTTGACCTAAGAAGAACAGTTTATCACACTGCAGATGCTAGAGGAATTTCCATGCCAGTGGAAAAGCTTGGGGTTCATGCATATCCGTTTTGGTGTTGTTAGAGTTGCGTTGACATATCATGAAAGAAAAGTCCAGCCCATAGTGGTGCATCTTTGCCTCTTGGATACTCGATACAACGAGTACCTACATGAAAATTTGGGCACCTCTGAAATAGCCCTCAATGCCAGGACTGTGTTCAACACAATCTATCCAAACTTCATCATGTCCCTGCACAATCCGTACCTCACGGAGGCATTGAAGATCCAGGTCTAGATACTTGGAGCTCCACAAGCTTTAGATGCTATCCAGGCTACTCTACACTACCAGCTAGCTTGGCGAGTTCAGAACCATGCCATGGACCTATCAATCCCTAGTGTCCAAGATATTCTCTTCCTAAACATAGATGCCACCAACGGAATGACTCAGTTAACCAAGATCCCTAGACAAATCAGCTACGAGGAACTCGTCAACATTCTCCCTACCTCATGGGTCACAAACTATGAGAAGTTGAGAAATCACCCTCAACCTTTCCCATCCACTAAGCCTACTTTCACCAAAAAACTAGATGAAACAATCGCCATAAGGTTTGACCACTCTCACCTCAAAAAGCTTCGAACATATGGTACAAATTATGACAACAACAACATGTAGGATTGGATAGATTCGATCATGATGGTCAAGCAATTGGATGGTTTAAATGCCTCATCTCTGGACACATACCATGGAACTTAGACTGTACCTATCAATTATGTTAAGAAGAGGAAGAAGATGATGATAGTAGTAAGGAAGACTATTTTTAGTATGAAGATGATTGGAAGCCAAGGGAAGAGGATAAATATCCATTCCTTGTCTCTTATAACCCTCGGGAATGGTCACCCTTACGAACTCCATCTAAACCTACCTCCACAAAAGAGCCTGCACCTTCAGTGTTCATGCTATCACCTACAGGCTCAAGGACCTCATATGATTTTACCCCATACCAACCTTTTGAAAGGGATAACCTAAGCAACACTCCAAAAATATCGCATAAGAAAGTTATCCTACAATCGAGAAAACATATGCCACACGGTAACATAGAGGCAACCCTCAACTGGCAATCAGAGAATGTGATGGTCCAGAACAAGGCATTGTCCAGCATCAGTCATTCCATCAAGAATGTTATCTAGTCTAATGGCAAGATGCAAACAAAGATGGACTTGATGGAAAAGAAGATGGAAGAGATGTCCAACCTACATGCCGGTCTTATTCGAGCACTGGAGCATAGATTGAAAACTATACAGTTTGATTTATATCCGCCAGGAATGTCACTATCTTACTTCCTTGAACAACAAAAGAATGAGATAATAGCCATCAAGGAGCAGATCTAGAGCCTAAAATATAGTAGTCCCGAGCTAAGGAGGACATCACCTTCTCCAACTAGGCCTACCTTATTTCTTATGTGCTCATAGCCTTACCCCCCCGCCAAAGCAGGAGCTTCATGCATAAGTTCTTCTCTGGTACAACATAACCTTCCCACCAAAAGGAACAACTAGAGTTTGACATAGCTAAGTTCATGTGGGAGAGAAAGGATGCAGTAAGGGCAGCCCAAAAGCAATCCAAAGAAGTATTAAAAAAGGCAAAGAAAAACAAAACTATAGACCCAGGAACCATGATGATTACCAGATGCAACACTCGTAAAAAGAAGAACACTACCTCAAGATGTATTAACTGCGACAACAAAAAGTACCCAGTCTTTCCACATCCAACCTTTGATGACTACAAAACATCATCATCGAAGAAAACACATGAAGATAAAACATGGGATGATATGATCATATCCGTCAATGAAGCGGGTTGGCAGCCCAAAAATCATGGCTTCCCCGAACCTGAACCGATAGAATCCGATCACGAGGTTCTGGAGCTTTACGCCTTAAAAGAGGACAATCTAACTAATGATTACCTCAGGCCAATCAATGAATACTTCAGATTCAACGAACAACAAGATCAAAACAACAACAATAACAACAACATACCCAGTGAAATCACATAAACAACAAGATCAAACTACTTCAGAATTTGAAGTTTCATCTGACGATGATCTCTGATGCATTGAACAACTAGAGAGCATCACATCAGAGTTCTCACCTGAGTATGATTATCCCTCAGAAGAATACATCCAGGATAGTAAGGATTCACCATCAATTGATTACTAGGAATATGTTGACGAGGCACTTAAAATTATATAAAATTAATAAATAAACACACATTTTATGTGATATAAAAAATGCAAAATGTCACGTAGGTTGCCAAGTAGGATGTGTGTACCTAATAGTTTAATTATATAGTACTTTAAGTGTTTAACCCAACAATACCTGAAATTCCCCTCAATGATACCAAATCTAAAAAATGCTATAACCCAACAATGTCTTACACTTACTCCTTACGGGTCATGAAACTCTAAAAATAAATGTACCACAGCCATCATAACATCAACACCACTAGAGAAGGACTTTACCACCCTAAATAGAAAAATCAACATGTTTAGCCATCCAAACACCGTGCCACAAAATTTAAGCATGTAATCTCCTATCAATCTACACTAGTTATGTAATTAGAAAATAGGTGTAGCTACCTAGTTAACCTAGCCTATTTGGGTGCCAAACAGCTGTTACAGAAATTTGATCACAAACTTTTGAATCCTTTTATGAAGCTTTAGCTTATTTTCAATCTAAAATAATTATCACGGCCCAAGCAATGCCTAGATATGACACAATGATTAGAAACCCGACGGACTCCAACCAAACCTCTTTGTATTCACCGCATACATAAGGTAAGTAAATACATATGAGTATGTGGAAGTAAAAGTAAGGTAGTTAAACAAACTCAGTGGAGACTAGAAATAGTGTAAAACATAATAACACTCCAAGCCACATCATATGTCTAAAAAGCCTTTAACACATAGATGAGTTACTAGGTAAAGCCCTAGCTAACTCAATGTCCTAATATAAACTAAACTAAAGAAAGAAAAACGTCTAAAAATGAACAAAAAACACATCCTCAGACCGTTAGATCTCACCAACTCTAAAGTTGTATAAATATCAACTAGCCATATATAGGAGGGGAACATTTGTACCTATATTATAAAATAATATTGACAAAAAAGTACACGGTTAATAGTTTTGTGTCATGACCCAAGCCTAGGGCCTAATCATATCACCGTAATTGAGGAACTAGAAGGCACCTCACCCAAGCCTCTTGGCATCCAACAAGCATATCATATGTATTGAACATAGATATAAGTGAAATTTAAAAGGGGAAACACAGGCCTAAGGAGAATCAAACATAGCATCAATACAAATCTTCATCCTTAGAAAGATCCAGACGTAGTAAGTCCTTAACGTTGCTCAAAAAGTGGTTTTGGAAGAATTTCGGCCAAGGGTGACATCTAAGGAGCACCCCATGACTGATGGTGTACTCCACAACTAATGAAGTGCCTTATGGAAGAGGCTTTGGTTTGTTTAACTCTTGAGGTTGCTAAGAGAATGTGCCTACCACGGAGTACACCATGGTCAATGGTGCACATTATGAGCCATCGTGTATTTTGTGAAGGGACCCCTCACAAGTCCCTCCTATTTTTGCCTCATGTTCCCCGCCATAGACCCCTGTACAGATCCTGGTGCATACCAGAACCCATAGGCTATTTCGTGAAAGGCACCTAGCAGCCCTTTGGCCTCAATTTTAAACGGGCCATTTCAGTAATTTGACCAAACTCTTTAGTCTTTTAGGACCTTCATGCTCTCCTTTACTGTGATGACCCGAGCTTAGGGCCTAGTCATCACATGGTGATTGATACACCCGTAGTTACCTCAACTAAGCACATTGCATCTTTCAAGCATTCGTAGGCCAAAACTCATACATTAGATAAAGTAAATGGGATAGGGTCTATGTGATACAATTTGAAATAAGAATAACATTTTGAAACATACATAACGTCTATAAACATACCAACTAGACCATGGATAAATAGGAATAAATAAAAGGTCAATTTCCATCAAATAGAAAAAGTTTCCAAACTTTAACAACATAGAAAGTAAAAGCCTCCAGAAACCAACATATACATCAATTCCAAAATATATTGAAAGAAAGGAAATAGGCAGAACCCTGAACTAAGGGCTCACTATAATAAAACTAGTCTTTAACGTCGAATGAACTAGCCATGAGTTGAGGGAGGAGCGCCTGTTCCGATATGGTTAAATCATGTAGGCAAAATATACATTCTTTTGGAATTTACTAAGTAGGTGAGATGCGATGCAAGTCTAAAATTATAATGCCATCATTCATATGATGTGTGTGCCCAATGACAGTGAATTTTAAAGTTAATCATGCAAGAAGCCCATATTCCACTCTTTCCGTTACTACCAAGATGAATAGAGACTTGAGAAAGGTTTATTGATGGAAAGAAATGAAGAAGGACATTGCTCAATTTGTGTCCATGTGTGCCAATTTCCAATAGGTCAAAGTTGAACACCAAAGGCCGGCATAGCACAGGACATGGACATTCCTACTTGGAAGTGGAAGAGGTCAATATGGACTTTGTGGTTTGGCTGCCAAAGAGCAAAAAATATTTTGACTCCATATGGGTAATAGTTGACCGCATGACGAAGTTGGCTCATTTCCTACCGGTTAAGATTACATTCAATGCCTAGGAATATGCCAACTTATATATTTGAGAGTTGGTGAGATTACATGGGATTCTATGGTCTATCTTATTAGATCATGGAGTTCAATTCATTTCTTACTTTTGGAAATCTTTTCAAAGAGAACTTGGCAATAAAGTGAAGTTAAGTATAACTTTTCATCCCCAAACTGACAGGCAAGCCGAGAGGACTATTTAAACATTGGAGGATATGTTAAGAGCTTGTGTGTATTATTAAGTTTGAATACAATGATAACTTTCATGAAAGTTTTTGGATGGCATCATTTGAAGCTTTCTATGGTAGATGGTGTAGATCACCCATTAGGTGCTTTGAAGTTGGTTTGTACCTTTATAATTAGGTTGGGAGGTTTGTATATCAATCACCAGGGGTGGTAGGGTATGAGTATCCACCAACCAATCAAGGGGTTTGTACCTCGATAACCGAGTTGAGGGGTTTGTGTCTCAATAACCAGGGGTAGTAGGGTGGGAGTATCCACCGACCAATCAAGGGGTTTGTACCTTCATAAACTATGAACTCATTAATTATGGTCTTTTCTTACATATGTATTACGTTTTATGTGAGCATGATTTATGTTAAGTATCCTTCATGCATGCCATATTGTTATATGCTACTCATTGCCTATGTTTATGCATCTCTTGTTCCATTGTAGCCTACATACTTAGTACATTCAAATGTACTAACGCATACTCTATGCCTACAAGATTTCATAATGTAGGAACTGGAGCCCCACTTGAACATCTTCCTCCACGTGGCTAGTATGAATTATGTCAAGCTAGTTGGTGAGTCCTCCATTTCGGGTACAATATCTATGATCTCATGCTATGTACTAAGACTATCCTTCTTTTATGTGTGTATTGACTATGAGGGTGAGCCTAGTTGCTTGTCTTGGCCCCCCCGCACTTATCTATGTAGTAAAGGTGTTGTTGGATATGTTATGTATTGAGCCTTGACTCTCTTAATTGATGTTTATGTTATAAAAGCTTTCCTTTAGTCCCATTACCCTATTTCTAATTCAATTATGTTGTCCAATTGCTTCCGCGATGGATAATGTGTAATGATATGTTAAGAGGCTTGTTTAGGGTCCCTTCGGATTCCCCATTCGGCGTGTCACTTCTAGGCCCTAGGCTTGGGTCATGACATTTCTTGTCTTTGGAAAAACTGTGATAAAATCCATATTCATTATCTCTTATTTCCAAGTTGGGATCTCAATATCTTGTGTCAAACCACCGTCTCTTCGATGTTCCGCCTTCACTTGTTGACAATTTGGACATTTCATCAGACACCTTGCTATATCTTTCTTCATGCATTTTACCACCACACTTCTCTCAAATTCCTATACATCTTTGTGGATCCTGGGTGAATAGAGTACTTGGAATTATGAACTTCATGAAGTATCTTCTCCCTTAGTCCATCTATACTAGGAACACATAAGCGCCCTTAATAATGTAATACTCTATCTCCCCCTTGTGAAAAGACCTCGACCTTCTTATCAACCACCAATTTCTTCAATTCGACCAAAGTAGGATCCATGTGTTACTTTGCTTTAACTTCTTCCATGAAAGATGATTCAGCCCCCATTTTGTATGAACACACTATACCATTACTTCAGCTATTTGGCTTCACACCTAAACAAGCCAAACGATGCAATTCTTTGACTAAATCTTTATTCCTACTCTCTACATGTGGCGTGTTACCCATAGACTCTCTAGTCAATGCATCAACCATGACATTAGCCTTATCGAGGTGATACATCACACTCTATATCATAATCCTTCAAAAGTTTCAATCATCTTCTTTGCCTTAAATTCAAATCCTTTTGGCTAAACACATATTGTAAACTCTTATAGTTGGTGAATATGTAAACGTTTACCCTATAGAGGTAATGTAGCCACGTTTTCAATGCAAACACAACAACCAACAACTCAAGATCATGTGTCGAATAGTTCATTTGGTGCACTTTCAATTGTCTCAAAGTATAGGTAATGACCTTTCCATGCTACATCAACATACAACTGAAGCCTATATGTGAGACATCACGATACACAACAAAATAAAAACCTTAGGGCAATGTCAAAATAGGTGTCGAAGAAAGACAATCCTTCAACAATTGAATTATTTTATCAAATTTATCAGACCATTGGAATTTTATCATCTCTTGGTTAATCTCATCAACAGAGAAGCAATGGAGGAAAATCCCTCAACAAACCTTCTATAATATCTGGCCAAACCCAAAAAGCTTCTGATATTAGATGGAGATAATGGTCTAGGACAGTTCTTCACCAACTCCATTTACTTTAAATTGACTCTTATACCATCACCTTAAATGATATGACCAAGAAACTCCAACTCTCTTAACCAAAACTCACACTTGCTAAACTTAGCAAGGAGTTATCTATCCATCAATGTTTGTAACAAAATCCTCAAATGGTCTTCATAGTTCTTTACATCCTGCGAACACACGAATATATCATCTATAAACACCACCAATTACATGCCTAAATACCATTTGAAAATTCTATTCATCAAGTCCATAAAAGCAGCAGGAGCATTTGTTAGTCCAAATGACATAACAAAAACTTCAAAATGACCATACCAAGTTCTAAATGTCATCTTTGGAATATCATCTTCCTTCACTCCCAATTGGTGGTATTCGGACTAGAGATCAATCTTACAAAATAGCTTGCACCTTATAGTTAATCAAAGAGGTTATTGATCCTTTGAAGTGGATACCTATTTTTGATGTTCACTTTATTCAATTGTAGATAATCCACACATGTCGGAAGTAAACCATCCTTTTTCCTTAGAAATAATACAGGAGCACCCCATGGTGACACACCAGCCTTATGAACCCTTGATCAAGAAATTCATTTAGTTATTCCTTCAGTTCCTTTAACTCTGTCGAAGCCATTCAATATGGAGGTATAGAAATAAGTTAGGTTCCGAGCAAGAGAATAATACGAAAATCAATATTACTTACGGGAGCAATACCGGGTAAGTCATCAGGACAGACATCGGGAAACTCACTTATTATAGGGACTAAATAAAGAGTAGGGACATGAGACTCAACATCCATGACTAGGACAACATGATATAGAAAACCTCTGGAAATAATTCTCAAAGCTTTCATATAAGAGACAAACTTCCCTTTGAAAACAGAATTGGTTCTTAAGAATAGGACCATTAGGGACTTGGAATGTGACCTTACAGGTCAAAAAATCAATAAAAGCATATGATGCAATCAATCGATACCAAGAATAACATCAAAATCAGTCATATCAAGCTCAACTAGATCACATAAGAAGACTTTATGTAAGACTGATATGGGACAATTTCTATAGACCTCTTTTCTAGGATTGACTCACAAATAGGAGTATTAACCAAATAAGGTTCTAATAAAACTTCTAGAAATATGTTAAACTTTATGGCAACATAACGGGTAACAAAAGATATATCGGTACTAGGGTCAAGCAAATCATACACATATGATCTAAGACTTTTAACATACTGGTAACCACATTGGGAGCCTCTTTAATCTTTTGTTTAGCATGCACATTGGGAGCCTCTTTAACCTTTTGTCTAACATGCAAAGCATAGAACTGATTACTACGTGGACTACAACCTCAAGCTTGGGCACCTTGTTGCACTTGCCCTCTTTCACCTACTTGACCTTGTAGATGCCTTTCTTTACCATTATTACCCTTATTAGGACACTTGGCAATCGTCCTATCTTCACTAACATAGTTCCTCCCACACTTGGGACACTTAGGAGGATTAGCACCACCTTTCATCGCATTACTTTAAGCCTTAGTATTAACCCCTTTTCTTTGTAAAAACTTTGAGGAGTACCTTTGGAAAACCCTTGGCCTTGTTAGAATCAACCACCACTGGATCTACCTTAAGAGAACCTACTATCATAGCAATCCTTCTTGGACTCCCTTGTCTATATCTTTTAGAGTTTTTCACTCTCTACATGTTTGGCATATGTCATGAGTCCAGCGATATCGATTTCCTCAATGAGCATGGCAGCCTTGCATTCCATATTTACCAAGTCGGACATCCTTAAAGTGAATTTATCATGCGGGCCCTTGAGTCACCCACCAAGGATGGAGCATATTTGGATAACCTGGTAAAGTTGAGGGCATATTCCCTCACACTCATTGCACCTTTCTTCATGTTCATGAATTTCATCATCTTAGATTCCCTTAGCTCAAGTGGGAAGATATGATCAAGAATAGTGGCCTTAAACCTCTTCCAATCAACAACACCTTCATCAACCCCATTGGACTTCCATTGCATAAATGAAACATGAGCCACTCCTTCAAGTTAATAAGCTACCAATTCAACCTTCTCTTCGGAAGATAGCCCTATAATCTCCACCATATTATGCACCACATCAATGAATACTTGTGGATCCTTATTCACCTTTAAACAATGAGACTCCGGGGGATTCATTCTAGCAAAGTCTCTTATCCTTGAAGCCGGTGTAAGAATCCATGGATAAGCAATGGCTTGAGCCAACATAGTCATTGTGACTCTAAACTCATTATTAGAAGCTTGGTCCAGTTGACGGACTTGGGGAGCTTAAGGAAGAAGAGGAACTTGGTTCGTATTAACATCATTTCTGCTACAAAATGAAATAGTCGTCTCGTCGTCTAGTCGTCCGTCTCTACAGGGCTAGATCATGTAGGCAAAGAAATAGACATTAGTACGTGGAATGTACTAAGTATGTAGGTATGCCATGAACCATGGGTCATCATAATAGTATAAATATACATAATCATAATCAATAGGATAAGCAAATAATATGTGTGATTATGCAACTTTAAAATCATAGGATGAACAACAATAACAACATACCCAGTAGAATCCCACAAGTGGGGTTTGGGGAGGATAGAATATTCCCAGAACCTTACCAATACCTCATAGAGGTAGAGAGGTTGTTTCCTACAAACCCTCATCTCAAAAACCCATGAGCAGAATAAACTAGATATGGGAATAGAAAAGGAAAACAAAGGGAATAGAAAGAGCGACTAATAAGAAAAGCACACGATAGTATACAAATACCATAAAATTAACATGTCAAAAGGAAAAATGACAATACAAGCTACAAAGACTGTGTTAATACACTAAAAATAAACAAATATAGGATTAATAATAATAATATAAGATGTGAAGATATCACTACTCCTACTAACCAACTTTATCCCCAAGTGACTTAACGACCTACTTCTACTAACCTATTAGCCCTCTACTCTAATACGCAACCTCCACTCTTTTCTATCTAAAGTCATGTCCTCAGTGAGATAAAGTTTTGCCATATCATGTCTGATCACCTCCCCCCAAAACTAATTCGGTCTACCTCTACCCCTCGCATATCCCTTAAATCCAACCTCTTGTACCTCCTAATAAGAGCCTCGATACTCCTTGTCTGCATAACTCCAAACCAACACAGTCTCACTTTCCTCATCTTATCAGCCATAGGAGCTACCTCTAGCTTCTCCCTAATGATCTCGTTCGAAATACTATCACTTCTAGTATGTCCACACATCCATCTCAAGATCTTTATCTCCACAACTTGCATCTTTTGGACATGTGAATTTTTAATTTGCCAACACTTCATCCCATATAACAAAGATGATTTGACCATCATTTATAAAACTTACCTTTAAGTTTATGAGGTATCTTTTTATCACACAGTACTTATGACGCAAGCCTTCATTTCACTCATGCTACCACAATATGATGTGTAACATCATCGTCGATATTGTTACTAATCTAGATGATGGATCCAAGACTCTTAAAGCTTTCTCTCTTAGGAATAGGTTGAGTGAAAAACATTACTTCAGTGTATGCTTCATCTCTAGCAACATTAAATTTACACTCCAAGTATTTTGTTTTTATTCTACTCAATTTGAACCCTTTGGATTCCAAAGTATCTCTCAAACCCTCCAATTTATCATTAACTTTGGCCCAAGTCTCATTAATCAGTACTCTACCATTTGGAAATATCATACACCATGGCACCCCCTCCTGGATAGACCGTGTCAACTCATCAATTACCAAAGCAAAAAAGAAAAGGGCTTAACACAGATCCTTGATAGAGTTCCATCTCAACAGGAAAGTACGCTGAGTCTCCTCCTACCGTTCTTACCTGAGTTCTAGCTCTATCATACATATCCTTTACTGTCCTAATATACACCATTGGAACATATATTATGTCTAGGCATCTTCATAAAACATCTTTCAGAACCTTGTCATAGGCCTTTTCCAGGTCAATGAACACCATATAAAGGTCCTGCTTTCTTTCTCTATGTTTTTCCACTAATCTCCAAAACATCTTTCAGAACCTTGTCATAGGCCTTTTCCAGGTCAATGAACACCATATAAAGGTCCTGCTTTCTTTCTCTATGTTTTTCCACTAATCTCCAAACAAGATGAATTGCTTTAATAGTTGACCACCTTGCTATGAATCGAAATTGATTTTCTAAAATAGACACTGCTTTTCTCACACTCATCTCCACCATTCTCTTCCAGACCTTCATTATGTAGCTTAATAACTCGATGCCCCCATAATTATTATAGTTTTGAATATCACCTTTATTCTTGTACAATGGAACCATGAACCATTGTACTCCTCCATTTATCAGGTATCTTGGCAGTCTTTATAATAGCATTAAACAATCTAGTCAACTACTCTATGCCATCCTTGACCATGTTTTTCTAAAAATATACCAGAATCTTATCGGGTCCAATGGTCCTCCTTCTCTTCATCCTACTAATAGCACGTCTAACCTTCTCAACTCTAAACTACCTACACTAATAAAAATCTCATTGCCATTCAGAGTGTGCCAACTCAACTAACTCAATATCTCTATCTCACTTTTCGTTTAGGAGTTTATGAAAGTAAGCTTACCACCTTAGCTTAATGGAAGTCTCATCCACCAATACCTCACTCTCCTCATCCTTGATGCACTTCACTTGGTCCAAGTCGCGAACTTTCCTTTCTCTCTCTTTAGCGAGCCTATACAATCTCTTGTCCCCGTCTTTATCATTTAGCTCCACAGATAGGCGCTCAAACAATGTTGTCTTAGCACTCATCACCGTCATCTTTGCTTCTGTCTTTGTCGTTCCTGCCTTTATCACTTAGCTCCACATAACGGCGCTTAAAAGCTGATGTCTTAGCACTCGCCACCGCCATCTTCTCTTCTATCTTTTCCATCTTATAGAACACCTTAAGCTTTCACTTTTTATCCTTCTCTCTACACTCCAACCACTTCGTATAAGCAACCTTCTTGGCTTTCACTTTTTCTTAGACTTCGTCATTCCACCACCAATCGCCTTGATGCCTCCTAAAAGTCCCACTCAAAATCCCTAGTACCTCGGTAGCTACTTTTCTAATGCAACTAGCAGTAGTGTCCCACATTTGTTCGCACCTCCACCACTACTCTAAGCTTCTAGACTACTCAACTTTTCTTCCATCACTCATGGAAGGGTAGACATCAGGCCTCCCCATCTAATCCTCAGTAAGGCAGTAAAAGCCTTTTTCTTCTTTTCTCCATCACTAGAAGCCTATGTTGCATACAAATATTTTCACTCGCAAAAACCTTACAATTCTTAAAAGGTTTTTGTTGCCTTCCAAAGAAGTAAGTAATCAATCTGAGTTTTAGCTACTATACTACAAAAGGTAATCAAGTGATTTTCCCTCTTTGGGAAACCTAAGTTAGGAATAACTAACTCAAAGGCTTTGGCAAAATCCAAGTGAGACATCCCTCCTCCTTTCCTCTCCCTAAAACCAAAGTCTCTATAAACACCTTCAAACTCGCTAGTGGTTGCCCCTATATGCCCATTAAAGTCACCCCCAATGAAGATTTTTTCTATCTCTGGTATGCCTCTCATAACCTCATCCATGTCACGACCCAATCCTAGGGCCTAGACGTGACACAGTGAATGGAAAACCCAAAAGGACCCCAAACAAGCCTTTTAGCATATCATTCACACATCCTTAGTCACAAGCAAATAAACATCAACAAGAGGTATAATAACAAGGGAAACGGGACTATGGGAAATCTTTCATAATCATAAAAGCATATAAGAGTCAAGTTCATAGAATAAATACATCATAGCATCCAACAACACCTCTAACTTGGAATGGAGCGGGGGCCAAGACACTTTCTGGGCTCACCCTCATAATAAAAAGTGTTCAACATGAAGAAGTCTCAAATTAGCAAGAGTAATATAGATAGTGCCCTCAGACTTGAGGACTCACCAATGCTTATTTCCGAAGTACCGAACTAGCCATGTAGAGGATAATCAAAAGGAGCGCTGGTCCATACATGGTAATATCATGTAGGCATAGAGTATGCATTAGTACATTTGAATGTACTAAGTATGCAGGATACAATCCATCAAAACATATGCTAATATATTCAAAGTGCATAATTATGAGCAATAGCTGTACATAATCTTAATATGGCACGTATGATCAACGCTTGTAAATCAATTAACTTGCATAATATACCATACATATGTTGGAAGAGACCTTAACCGACATGAGTTAGACCAAGCAAGCTACAACTTTGAATCCTGATGATTACCCCATTGGTAAAGATGTGGTCTATTTGCCAAGGTAAACAACACTTCACCTTACGAGAACATCACCCATTTCGTATGAAGTAACCCTCTTTACGGGAACATGACCCATTTCAAAAAGGATTTCATCATAAGGTGCACTAGATGGATCCACTAGAATAGCAAGGGAAATAATCATAATCTTATGGTGGCACATAGTTTAAGGAAAGGAGTATGGACACTTGAAGATAGTATATGCTGACGTCCAATCCATTGGTGCTAAGTCTAATCCCACGAAATACTTAAAATAATCAGAAAAGGAGTATAGACCCTTGAAGATATTCCACGCCGACATCCAATCCATCAGTGCTAAGTCTAATCCTATGGAACACTTGAAATAATAATATGTTAATCATAACATAAATAACTTGTAAAAGCATGACTTGATGAAATGACCCCCAAAAGTACCCGAAAATATGCCTCGAAAGTGCTTGAAATTGTGATTTCTACATCTCTCAAAATTCGTACATTATTTAAAAATGTGACTTTATATTCTTGTTCAAGAGGCATAATTGAGTGGAAAATGGGTCTAACCTAAATTTTAGAGCGAACAAATCACAATTTGAATTTTCCAAGTGAGCAAATCGCTTTGCTATCGCGATGTGCCAGTGTGTATTTTCTGTCCAGTTTTTTATCTCGGTCCAAGACTTCTGGGTCTTGGGCCTAAGCCTTTCCATATGTGAAAATACCTATACTTAGCCTTATTTCACTCTTATATCATTCAAGGAATTCCGAAATACTCTCTGAAACACTTAGACAATAGTAGACCTCCAAAGTTTAAGTCCCAAAATGCATTTGGATCTTAAGGTTCTCATTCAAGCTTCAAGTCTCCATCTCTAATCTTCATCATGTTATTCTCCAAAGTCAAGGTATGTGAGCATTTTTCATGGGTTTCTTTCACCCATGATGCCTACGCTTTCTTTTATCTGAAATTGTATGATTTAAGTTGATTTATTCATGGATCTTACTTATTATAAATTTCACTGCACTCTATGTTAGAGTTTCATGAAATTATGATTCTTTTAGCATGTTTTGAGCTATTGTGAGATTTGATGAAGGGTGTTGATGTATATTGCTTGAGGGTGTTACCAAGTATCTATCGATGGTTTTACATTTAATTTTCTAGCATGAGTCCACTCTTGAATTTCTTGATTTTATACTAGCGCTACACCCGCCAAGTTTTCAATAAAATGTATGGTTATTGATTTTTAAGTTGTTGAAGGCCTAATGCTTGGCATATAAGATATATGACTTTGTGGTGATGAAGGTAATGTAATATTATGATAATTTAATAAAAAGTATCCCTACGGTTATATATTGACCTTACCTTATTGACAGGGATAGAGGGTGTGAAGTCCATTAACCATGTTAAGGGGTTGATACCTTGACCACTATGATGGAGGGTGTAAAGTCCATTAACCATGACCATTATGATGGATGGGGTGATGTCCATCTACCGATTGAGGAGTATACACATTGTTTATCACCCTCCAAGGGGGTGCTAAGCACCATTATGATGGATGGTGTGATGTCCATCTACCGATTGAGGAGTATACACATTGTTTATCACCCTCCAAGGGGGTGCTAAGCATTGGATTCTGAGTACTATTATGCTTGGTCTATGATAATGGTCTCATCTTATATACGTAATATGTTCTATATAAGCATGTTCTACTTCAATAATAATTCATACATGTCATATTACTATTATGCTATCTATCACTCATGATTATGCATCTTGAATATGTTGTCTATCTCTTGTTGCATTGCATCGTACATACTTAGTGTATTCAAATATACTAACGCATATTCTATGCCTACATGATGTTATCATGTAGGAATTGGAGCTTCATTTGGTCATCACCCTCCTCCATGTGGCTAGTACAAATTCTCTCAAGCTAGTTGGTGAGTTCTCTATTCCGAGGATGATGTCTATATTTTTATGTTATGTATTACGATGTACTTTATTTATTATATATTTTGAATATGAGGGTGATTACAGTTGATTATCTTGGCCCCCGCTAAGTTCTACATTTAGAGGTGTTGTTCGACAAGTTATGTGTTATGCTTGACCTTTGAGTCATTTACATTATTCAAGTGTTTAACTCTTTCCTTTAGTCCAATTTCCCTTGTTTATATTTTTTATGTTGTTCTATTTGGCTTTCACGACCAAGGATATCTGTATGATATGTAAAGAGGCTTATTTAGGCTTCTTTCGGGTTCTTCGTTCGCCATATCACATCTAGGCTCTATTTTGGGTCGTGATAAACTTGGTATTAGAGTACTAGGTTGTTAGGTCTTTGACATCCAACACACCACATCGATTAGAGTCTTGTCCATGGTTGTGTTATGCACCACAACTATGAGCAAGAGCCTATGAGACATTTCAGGAATTATTTCCCTTTTTCATGGTCAATGTCGTGCTATAGAGTTGAGGTAAGGTTTCCCCCCCTAATGATTGTTCTTTTCTATGCTAGATCATGCCTAACATAGGAGAAAGAAGAGCCCATACACCCGAAGAAAAACCGTCTCCTCCCGCTCCTCAAGCTTCTCAAGATGGAGGAATGGTTCATGAAGAATTTCAGGATGATCTTGCCATGCTAGCCCAAGTGGTGACCAACCAAATCAACTAAGGGGACCAAGCCCCTCAAGCTCCTACTCTAGCATCTAGGGTAAGGGACTTCATGAGGATGAACCCACTAGAGTTCTTTGGTTCTAAAATAGATGAGGACCCTCAAGAGTTCATTGATGAGGTTTATAAAGTGTTGGCTATCATAGGTGTGAGATCGAAAGAGAAGGCGGAGTTGGCGACTTACCAACTTAAGGGATTGGAACAAATATGGTTTACTCAATTGAAGGAGGAGTAGGGGAATAATAATATGGTGCAATGGGATGAGTTTAAGGTGTCCTTTCTTAACCTATCCTTCCCTCTTGAGCTTAGGGAGGCCAAGATGATGGAGTTCATGAATTTGAAGCAAGCGTCAATGAGTGTAAGGAAGTATGCCATCAAGGTCAACCAACTTTCTAAATATGCTCCCCACTTGGTGGCCAATCCGAGGTCTAGGATGAATAAGTTTGTAATAGGGGTATCTAATTTGGTGAACAAGGAGTGCCGGTTCGCTATGTTGATTAGTGATATGAATTTGTCCCGCTTAATGACTTATGCCAAATAATTGGAGGAGGAAAATATGAGAAAGAGAAGGGGTAAGGAGGCCAAGAGGACCCGTGGTGAGAGAAAGTTCCAAAGTCCCAAGGGTCATGGTGGTTTGGTACCTTATGCTAGGTGCCCAAAATATGGTAGATGCCATGATGGCCTATGCTTGAAGAAGACCAATGCTTTTTATGGTTGTGGGGAGATGGGTCACAAGATAATAGATTTCCCTCTTATTCCCATCAATGGCAAAGGTGGTGTTATTGATCAAGGGGGTGCTCCAAGATGTAATCGGTTCTATGCTCTTCTAAGAAGGCAAGGAGGAGATTAGGTAGCCAATGATTCTACAAGTAAATTAAAAGTTCTTTTGATTTTATTGTTCATGCTTTGATAGTTTTGGGGGTCTCTATTCCTTTCATTATCCCTTTTGTTGCTAGTAAGATTTGGTTATGTGAGTCTATTGGTGCTATAAAGGCTTATGAGGGTTACTCTATGTTCTTGTTGCATAAAGTCTTATCTTGTGATTTAGGTTGAATTTGGTTTAATCGGTTGGAGGTCTTGGGGTTGTTTGGCTACATGTATATCATGTTTCCAATGAGTGTAGGACCCATAAGGTTGTAATATGATGGTTGAGGATGAATGACCTATTTGGTCAACTACAATGGGCTAGTCACTTCTCTAAGATTGATTTATGGTTCAGGTTTTGTCCCCAAGGGAGGATGAGGATAGGTAAATGCCCTTAGGTGTCCTTTTGGACTAGGAGAGAGCATTTTGAGTGTATTGGAGTTGTTGGTTGATTTATACACCAGCGATGTTTATGGGTTTCATGAACAGAATCTTAAAACCCTACCTTGATGTGTTTCAGGCGGCCTCTAGTGGTGGAGCATTGATTTATTTAAGGCTTGTGAATTATTTGGGGGTAGTGTTTCAAGTTTTGGGGGATGAGATGTGGTTTTTTAAACATGATAGGTGTGAATTGAGGATAACAAGAAGGTGGTTAGAACTCCTTAAGGATTATGATCTGAGTGTGCATTATTTTTCCCTAGTAAGGTTAATATTATGGTCGGTACTCTAAGTGTCCTAGCATATGTTGATGATGGTGGCAAAGGGGTGACTAGAGAGTCCCATTGGTTGGTTAGATCGGGGGTTAGGTTGGAGGAAGTTGACGATGGTGGTGTAGTATTCTTGATAGTTTTAAATCATTTTTTGTTGAAGAAGTCTAGTTTAAGCAAGGCCTTGTTTCCGCCTTATTAGAGTTGGAAGTTTTGAGTGAAAAGATAGTAGAGTAGAGGTTTTCTCCCAAGGGGGAGATGGTGGTTTATGGTACCAAGTGGACTATATATGTTTAAGATTGGCAATTGGGCTAAAGTTTGTAGGTCCTTATAGGGTTTAGAGGAGAAATTTGTAAGGTTGCATATGGATTAGAATTGCCTAGGGATATGGATATGGTTCATTCGGTTCTTCGTGCTTCTAAGTTGAGGGGATGTGTTTGTGAATGTAGTGCTACAGAACTCATTGAGGTTGTGGGTGTTGTGGAGGATAAGTTGACCTAGGAGAAGGTCCTGGTGGAGGTATTAGATGGAAGGGTGGAGAAGTTGAAAATACATATACTTAGCCTTATTTCACCCTCATATCATTCAAGACATTCCCAAATACTCTCTCAAACACTTAGACATTAGTTCACCTTCAAAGTTCAAGTCCCAAAACTTATCCGGATCTTAAGGTTCTCATTCAATCTTCAACTCTCTATCTCTAATCTTCATCAAGTTATTCTCCAAAGTCAAGGTATATGGATTTCTTTCATTGATTCCTTTCAACCATGATGCCCAAGCTTTCTGTTATCTAAAATTGCATGATTTAAAGTTGATTTACTCATGGATTTTACGTATCATGAATTTTACTGCAAACTATGTTAGGGTTTCATAAAATTATTATTCTTTTAGCAAGTTTTGAGCTATGAATCTAAGATCTATTATGAGATTTGATGGAGTATTTCATTTATATTGCTTAAGGGTGTTACTATGTATCTATTTATGGTTTTACATTGAATTTTCTAGCATGAATCCACTCTTGAATTGCATGGTTTTATACTAGCACTACACACCCACCAAGTGTTCGATAAAATGTTCGGTTATTCATTCTTGAGTTTTTAAAGGCCTAATGCTTCGCATATAAGATATATGACTTTATGGTAATGAAAGTAATGTAATATTATGATGATTTCTTGAAAAGTATCCCTAAGGTTGTAGGTTGACCGTATCTTGTTGAGGGGATGCTTACCTTGACCACTATGATGGAGGGTGTGAAGTCCATTAACCATATTAAGGAATTGATACCTTGACAACTATGATGGAGGGTGTGATGTTCATCTACCGATTGAGAGGTATATACCTTGCTCACCCTTCAAGGGGGTGCTAAGCCTTCGATTCTGAGTACTAGTATGTTTGGTCTATAATGATGGTCTCTTCTTATATACATAATATGTCCTACTTCAGCCAAATAATTGGAGGAGGAAAATATGAGAA
>DF363122.1:28743-41199 GCA_000787875.1 Solanum virginianum
AGTTGATCGGCATAAGTCATAAGCCGGGACAAATCTATATCACTCACTAGAATAACGGTATGACCCTCCTCATTAACCAAGTCAGACACTCCTGACACAAATTTGTTCATTCTTAATCTAGGTTCGACAATTAATTGTGGAGCATACTAGGAAACCTTGTTGAACTTGAGTGCATATTCCTTCACACTTCGGGAACCTTGCTTAAGGTTCATAAACTCCATCATCTTAGCCTCCTTTATCTCGATAGAAATGAACCGATTGAGGAATGCAGCTTTGAACTCCTCCTAAGAAATAACATCATTATCTCTCCTCTCGAACTTCTATTGGGTGAACCAAATTTGGGCCACACCTTTGAGTTAGTAGGCCGCTAACTTCAGTTTCTCCTCCAAATTGACCTCCATGATAGATAGCAGTTTATACACCTCATGGATGATCTTTGGGGGGAGGGGTTCTCTTTCGACATGGATCCATGTAACTCCGGTGGGTTCATTCTTGTGAAATACCTTACCCTAACGGCCAGAGTGAGAGCATGAAGGGCTTAGGCCCCTTGGTTCATTCGGTTGGTCATAGCATAGGCCACATGCTCTACCACATTTTGGGAAACGGCCAGAGTGAGAGCATGAAGGGCTTAGGCCCCTTGGTTCATTCGGTTGGTCATAGCATAGGCCAACATTGTGATAGCATCTCATAACACTTCTTGGGCTACCCCTCCATCTTGAGGAGCTTGAGGAGCGAGAGGGGCCGATTGCTCCTTAGGAGCACGGGCTCTACTTAGTCTTCCCCTTGGAATGGACATGATCTTGAAGGAAACAAGAGAATTCATTAGGGGAAAAGCCTTATCATTACACCTAAAGCATGGCATAGACCATGAAGAAGTGAAACATTTCCTAAAATGACTCATAGCTTACCTTTCATAGTTGTAGCATGCTTCACAACCATGAATAAGACCCTAATTGATGTGGTGTTTTGGATTACCGAGGATCATTGACAACCTAGTGCTCTGATGCCAACTTTTTCATGACCTAAGCGTTGGGCCTAGATGTGACAGGACGAATAGGGAACCCGAAGGGACCCCAAACAAGCATCTTAGCATATCATTCACACATCCTTGGTCGCGGAAGCAAATAAACATTAACAAGAGGTATAATAACAAGGGAAACAGGACTAAGGAAAATCTTTAATAGCTATAAAAGAATATAAGAGTCAAGCTCATAGCATAAATACATCACAACATAAATGCATCACAACATCCAACAACACTTTTAACTTTGAATGAAGCGAGGCAAAGAAACTTTTCGGGCTCACCCTCATAATACCAAGTGTTCAACATAAAGAAATCTCAAAATAGCAAGAATAAGGTAGATAGTGTCCTCGAATTTGAGGACTCGCCAAAGCTTATCTCCAAAGTGTCAACTAGTCACGTGGAGGATGATTAAATGGTGCTCCGGTCCTTACATGGTGATATCATGAATGTAGATAGTGTCCTCAAACTTGAGGACTTACCAATGCTTATCTCTGAACTACCGAGCTAGCCACATGGAGGATGATCAAAAGGTGCTCCGATCCTTACATGGTAATATCATGTAGGCATAGAGTATACATTATTACATTTCATTGTACTAAGTGTGCGGGATGCAATGCAACAATACATAAGCCAATATAATAAAAATTCATAGTCATAACAATGGATGCATAATTTTAATATGGCATACATGATCAATGCTCATAATAAAACATGATTGCAAATCATTCATCATGCACAATATATATAGCGTACATATGTGGGAAGAGACCTTAAAAGACATAGATCAAGTAGGTACAAATTGGAATCCAAGGCATGACACCCCCTCGGTTAGGTGAACGGGCATGACACCCCCTACGGCTAGGTGTGGTCTACTTGCCAAGTAAAACTAAACATGATAACATGACTATATAGATCCACAAGTATAGCAAGGGTAATAATTGTAATATATTATGGCATAATGTTTAGAGACTAAAGTCTTTATATAAAGACCCCTTGAGTCGAGCCCCCATCTTAATCCTCAATCAGTGCTAGGTCAAATCCCATGGAATACTTGAAATAATCATAATGTGTATACCTTGTAAGAAACATGGAAAACATGATATATGTGGCTCTTGAAATATGTCTGACATCTAGTAGTGATCCTAACTTGAACATGAGAGGAGATCATAATCATACATGAACCCTTGCTTTAATATGAATGGCTCAAAAGAGGTGAAATTCTTGAATTAGGGCTTAACTTGATACTTGTAAAATCATAGATACCTTTCAAAATTCAATATATGCTTGAAAGCCCTTAATCATCATATAGTCACTTGACTTGTGAATTATGAATTAGATCATCAATAACATGAGAATTATTGACTTGACATTTTATCAAATACATGGTGTATTCATGATACTTGTTCAAAATCATGTAATTCAAGATTGAAATAAGATGAGTAAACTTAATGCAAGTCAACCCACAAACATATAGTAAAACCCTCATGTAGGTTACCTTGAAATTCATTACAAAGGCTCATGATAATACATAATTTCATAGCTAAAAACATGCTTAGTCTCAATAAACAAAATCAATTCATGATATAAGCTTTAAATAGATAGTCATGCATAATCAATCGATATTTTTAAAACCCCCAACATAATTTATATTCATAATCCATGATAAGAGATACCAAGGTAATACAACTTCAAAATATACAATTTTCATGAAAAAGGAAGGTCGGGCACCATGGGTTAAAAAGACCGAATGGATGAAACTCACATACCTTAAATCTCCAATTCTTAGAGGTGAGCTTGAAGTAATTTTAGCACTTAAAATGAATCTTTGAGTTCCAAAATTGAGCATAGGTTCCTTAGATTTGAATGAGAGAAGTGATAGAGTCTTAGAGGGGTTTGAGAGAGGGTTTTGTGAGATATAAGGTTGAAAATTGGCTAAGAATGGGTGATTTCACACTTAAGTGGGCATGGGGCTATGACCCTAATGCCCTTGGCCAAAATAGAAAAAGCAAGGAAAATTTTGTACTAGTCCGCGTACAGTTCATGACGTGGACCAAACGCAAAAGAATGTTTACATTGCTCCCTGCCCAGGCCGCAGCGCGCATGCGGCGTGGATGCTCTATGGAAATCAAAAATTAGTGAAAATTAGTTTTTGCTATGGGTCCTCTAAAATTCGGATTATAACCATTTCCCACTCAATTTTTCCCCTGATCAAGAATATGAAATCAAATTTTTGATATTATTCATGAATTTTGATATATATAGAAATTACTATTATGGGGCATTCCAAAGCATATTTTTGGGGCGTTTCAATATCTCTCCCTTTGGAATATTCATCCACGAATGTCAAAGAAGCATGCATCCCCGAATAACAAAGAAACATGCATAAGAGAAGTAATCATGAAGATTTTAGCCTGACATGAATGTCAAAAATTACCATAAACTTGTTACCATGAATATGAAATCATGCAAAATGACATAAGGGCAGAAACTTAAGACTTGAAATCATATAGGCAAATTAAATTAGTAATGCATCACAACATCCAACAACACTTTTAACTTTGAATGAAGCGAGGCAAAGTCAAATTATCTTCTATAACACCTACAACATCTAATGGAACTATAGCACTTGGGTCACCCATACCCTTTCTCAACATGGACACATGGAAGACCGGATGAACCATATTCATCTCCATTTGCAACTCCAATATTATGCAACTTTACCCACTCTCCTAAAAACTCTATAAGGACACACAAACCTTGGGCTTAATTTCCCTTGCCAAACCGAACCACACCCTTCATGGGTGAGACTTTCAAGTAAACCCAATCACCAACCTTAAAATCAAGATCTCTTCTCCTCACATTGGAGTAGTAATTTTGTCTCCTTTGGGCTGTTTTCAATCTCTCCCTAACAAACCTCACCTTCTCCATGTCCTCCATAACCAAACTCGGACCTAGCAAAGCAATCTCCCCCACTTCAAACCACCTAACTAGGGATCTACAACGCCTACCATATAAAGTTTCAAAGGTAGCCATACCAATGATTGAGTGGTCGCTATTGTTGTAAGCAAACTCAATAAGTGGATGATGCTCATCCTAACAACCATTAAACTCCAAAACACAAGCTCTAAGCATATCCTCAGATGTTTGGATATTCCTCTAGGCTTGACTATCTATTTGAGGATGAAAAGTCATGCTAAGCTTAACCTTGGTACCAAGACCTTTTTGGAATGACCTCCAAAAGTTAGAAGTGAATTGAGCACCATGATCCAAAATGATAGACAAGGGCACCCCATGAATTCTAACCAACTCATAGATGTACAACTGCATATTCTTCAGCACCATTAGAAGTTTTTCCTAGTAGAAAGTGAGCCAACTTTGTCATTCTTTCCACAACAACTCAAATAGAGCCAAAGAATTTCCTAGTCTTAGGCAACCCAACCATAAAATCCAAGTTGATATCTTCCCACTTCCAAGTAGGAATCTCTATGTCTTGAGCTAGGCCACCTGACCTTTGATGTTCGACTTTAACTTATTAGAAATAGTGACATCTGAATATGAACTTAGCAATATCTCTATTCATACCACCCCACTAATACACCTCCCTCAAGTCTCTATACATCTTTGTATAACCAGGGTAAATTAAATAGGATGAATTGTGGGCCTCCTTCAAGATTAACTCCCTTAAGTCATCAAAATTAGGTACACACAACCTATCATGGTACCTAAGGGCACCACCCCCCCTTGGGAGAAAACCTCCACCTTTCCATCCTTCACCAAGGCCTTCAACTCTAGAAAAGCGGGGTAAAGATCTTGTTTTGATTTTACCTCCTCAATCAAAGAAGATTTAGAACCATCAGTAATCACTACATCACCATTTTCGACATCATCCAACCAAACCCCTAATATCCGACAGATTCAAGGGTCTAGGCCAATTTCTAATTGCCTCCATCTTCTTTGGATCCACCTTAATGCCATCACCCGACACCACATGCCCTACAAAAGCTACCTCTTTCAACCAAAATTCACATTTTTTGTATTTAGCAAACAACCTCTCCTCTATCAAGATTTGCAGCACCACCCTTAAGTGATTCACATGGTCTTCCTCACTCAGACAATAAATTAATATATCATCAATGCAGACCACCAAAAATATGTCAAGGTAGGGTTTAAAGACCTATTAATGATATCCATAAATATAGCTGGTGCATTAATCAATCAAAAGGACATAACCACAAACTCAAAGTAAGCATACCTAGTCTGAAAAGCCGTCTTGGGAATATCACACTCCCTCACCTTCACTTGATGGTATCCGGACCACAGATTATTCTTAGAAAAGTGATCTAACCCCTTATAGTTGATCAAAAAGGTCATTTATCCTTGGTAGAGGATACTTGTTCTTTATGGTAACCCTATTAAGTTGCCCAATAATCAATATACATTCTAAGAGAACCATCTTTCTTCTTCACAAATAACATCGGTGCACCCCAAGGTGACTTACTAGGTCTTATGATACCCTTCTCCAACAAATCCCTCAATTGATCCTTTAACTCTTTCAATTCCGCCGGAGCCACACTATAAGGAGGAATTGAAATGGGTTGAGTATTGGAAAGAAGGTCTATACCAAAGTCTATTTCCCTTTCGGGAGGAACACCAGGAAGCTCATGGGGAAAGACATCAAGAAACTCATTAATCATCAGAACTAACTCAATAAGAAGTATTTTGGACTCAACATCCTTGACCTGTACAAGATGATAAAGGCAACCCTTAGAAATAAACTTTTGGCTTTTAAGAGAAGAAATAAATCTACCCTTGACCATCGCATCATGACTTTTCCACTTAAGGATGGGCTTATTCGTAAATTGAAATTTAACCCTATAAGTTCTACTATTAATAGAAGCATAATATGCATGCAACCAATCCATCCCAAGAATGACATCGAAATACACTATATCTAATTTAACAAAATCACAAGGTAAGACTTTTTACAATATGAACACGGGACAATTTCTATAGACTCTTTTAGGAATAATGGACTCACTAATGGGGGTACACACTTCAAACAGTTCACACAATAATTCAGGACTCACATGAAGCTTTTTGGCAACAAAAGGAGTAATGAAACAAAGAATGGCACCCAAATCTATTAATGCATACACATCAAAATAAAAAACCTTTAACATACCGGTGATGACATCGGGCATCTATTTTAGTCCTTTCCTTCCTTGAAGAGCATAAAATTTATTTGGCCTTAGAGCACCCTCTTATTAGCCTCCCTTTGCTCTTGGACTCGCATTAGCACCTTGGCCTTATGGACGACCATCTCTAACTTTGTTTTGCTTATGAGGGCAATCAATAATATTATGACCTATGTCACCACAACCAAAGAAAGCATTGAAATTTCTAAGCATGGGTTAATATGGCTCTTTTCACTCCTTGGGCTTATAGTATTTGTCATTCCTCTATTACCACCTTGGAATCTTTGGTTAGATACCATATCATTGGATAATCTATTATTAGAAGCATTGGAATACCCTTGGCCTTGGTATTTGTGGCCTTGACGAAACCAGCCACCCTTGGGACCTTTGAAACCACCTTCAAAACGAGCCCTCTTGGACTCACCACTTCTTCTTTTTCTAAGATTTTCCTATGTAGTTGTTCGGTATAAGGCATGAGTCGAGAAAAATCCATATCACCTACTAGCATAGTGGTATGACACTCCTTATTGACCAAGTCGGACACTCTCAAGACAAACTTATTCATCCTTGATCAAGGTTCAGCAACCAATTATGAAGCATACTTGGAGACCTTATTGAACTTGAGGGCTCGATAGGAAAGAACTGGTTGAGAAATGCGGCTTTGAACTCCTCCCAAGGAATAGCATAATCATCTCACCTCTCCAATTTCCATTGGGTGAACTAAATTAGGGCCACACCTTTGAGTTGGTAGGCTGCTAACTCCGCTTTCTCCTTCAAATTGATCCCCATGATAGATAGCACTTTATACACCTCATCGATGAACTCTTGGGGATCCTCTTTCGGCTTGGATCTATAGAACTCAAGTGGGTTCTTTCTTGTGAAATTCCTCACCCTAGAGGTTGGAGTGGGAGTATGAGGGGCTTGGGCCCCTTGATTCATTTGGTTGATCATAGTACAGACCAAAATTTTGATAGCATCTAGAATTCTTCTTGGGCTACCCCTCCATCTTGAGGAGGTTGAGGAGTGGGAGGGGTCAGTTGCTCCTTGGGAGTATGGGCTTTCCTTAGTCTTCCCCTTGAAATCGACATGACCTATAAGGAAATAAGAGTATTCTTTACCTGGAAAAGCCTTATAGTTACACCTAAAGCATGATATAGACTATGAAGATGCGAAACATTTCCTAAAAGACCTCATAGCCTCCCATTCACAGTTGTGGCATGCTTCACAACCATTAGTAAAACTTTAATCGACGCAGTGTGTTAGATTTCTGAGGATCATTAACAACCTAGTGCTCTAATACCAAGTTTGTCATGACTCAAGCCTAGGACCTAGACATGACACGGTGAAGGGGACCCGAAGGGACCCCAAACAAGCCTCTTAGCATATCAATCACACATCCTTGGTCACAGAAAGAAAATTAAACAACAAGAGATATAATAAAAAGGAAAGCGGGACTAAGGGAAATCTTGGTTTTCATAAAAGCATAAAGAGTCAAGTTTATGGCATAAGTACATCGTAATATCCAATAACACCTCTAACATGGAATGGTGTGGGGCCAAGACACTTTTCGAGCTCACCCTCATAATAATAAGTGTTCAACATAAAGAAGTCTAAAAATAGCATGAGTAACGTAGATAGTATCCTTGGACTTGAGGGACTCACCAATGATTATCTCCGAAGTACCAAACTAGCCATGTGAAGGGTGATAAAAAGGTGCTCCAGTCCCTACATATTAATATTATATAAGCATAAAGTATGCGTTAGTACATTTGAATATACTACGTATGCGGGATACAATGCAACAAGACATAAGCCAATATAGTCAAAATGTATAATAATAATAATGGATACATAATATCAATATGGCATACATGATCAATGCTCATAATAAAACGTACTTACAAATCATTCATCGTGCACAATATATATAGCATACATATGTGGAAAGAGACCATAACTGACATAGGCCATGTAGCTACAACTTGGAATCCATTACGAAGGCTCATGAGTGAAATAAGATGAGTAAATTTAATGCAAATCAATCCACCTACATGTAGTAAAACCCTCATTTATGATACCTTGAAATCCATTATGAAGGCTCAAGATAATATATAGTTTCATAGCTCAAAACATGCTTAGTCTCAATAGACATAATCAATTCATGATATGAGCTTAAAATAGATAGTCATGCATAATCAATCAATATTTCATAAAACCTCCAATATAATTTACATTCATAATCCATGATAAAAGAGACTCATAGTTAATACAACTTGAAAACATACAATTTTCATGAAAAGTAAAGGCTGGGCGCCATGGCTGAAAAAGACCCAATGGATAAAATCCACAAAATTTTGAATTTTTAGAGGTGAGCTTGATGTAGTTTTAGAGCTTGAAATGAATCCTTGAGTTCCAAAGTTGAGCATGGGATCCTTAGATTTGAATGACAGAATTGATAGAGTCTTAGAGGGGTTTGAGAGAGGGTTTTATAAGATATAAGGTTGAAAAAAAACTAAGCATAGGTGATTTCATGCTTTAGTGGGCATGGGACCATGACCCCAATACCCATGGCCAAAAAAGAAAAAGTAAGGAAAATTTTGTATTGGTCCACGTCTAGTCCGCAACATGGACCAAATATGAAGAAGAATTAACATTGCTCCATGCCCAGGTCACATCGTGCCTGGGGCATGACTGCTCTCTAGAAATCAAAAATTAGCGAAAAAGTGGGTCCTCTAAAATCCATTACGATTATGGGGCATCCCATAGCCATTTTTTGGGTGTTTCAATCACCATGAAATTTTGATAAAAAGTAGGTTTTAGATTGGGTTTCATGGATGAGTCTAATCCATAAACGAAGCACTGGATACCTTTACTAGAATCCTTAGAATTAGACAAGAAAATTTTGAAATCCTTAGTCAAACCTTCAAGCTTTAGCTTCAATGGAACGCTTGACTTATACAGAGAAATATTGAGAGCCCTTGAGATAAATTTGAGAATCAAAGGTTTTGAATGAATTAGGAATAAGAGTTGTGGAGGTTAGGTTGGTTGAGTTAGGTAGGTGTAAGGACTAAAAAAAGTGCCTCGAAAGTGCCCGAAATCTTATTTTTCATATATCTAAAAATCCATTAGTTATTTCAAAAATCCGACATCATATTTTTGTTTAGGAAAAAAATTGAGTGGAAAATAGGTCTAACCCGAATTTTAGAGCAACCGTATCAAAATCCAAAAATCGCAAAAAAGCGATTTAGGAGGGTCAAATTTAATGTGGCATATCTCTTAGAACACCCTCGATTTAAGACAAAAGAATAGCAATTATAAATTTTTAAGGGATGATTTCCAGTGAGTTATTCGCGATGCTTCCGTAACGAACCTTGGGCGTGCTTTAATACAAATCCCTCTCTGCATCCTCTCCATGATACGGAGATGTGTTTTTCACCTGCCAGTTTTTCTTGTGCATCCCAAAACATTCTAAGTCTTGGGCCTAAGTTTCCCAAGCGTGTTTTTATCTATATTTCGTCAAATTGCACCCATATATCATCCTAAATATTTCCCCATACTCACTCAAACACTTAGCCATATTTTTACTCCCAAATTCAAGACCCAAAACCCTTATCCAAAGCTAATGATTCTCTTCAAGCTTGAAACCTCCATCTTCAACCGTCACCAAGAACTTCTCCAAAGCTAAGGTATGTGGTGTTGAACCATTAGATCCTTCAACCCATGATGCCTAAACCTTCTTTTATTTAATAATTCATGATTTAAAGTTGATTTTACATGTGGTTTTTGTATATTGAGAAATTTACTGCACAGTGATTTTAGTTCAAGAAAATATTGTTGTTTTAGCATGTTTTGAGCTCTAAATCTTGGATCTAATATTGGATTTGATGTGGGTATTTGATGTGAACATTTTGGGGGTATTGAAAGGTGTTGAATGATGGTTCTACAATAGATTGTTTTGCATGATTTCATCTCTAAATTGTATGGTCTTTTATCCTCCCCATAACATACCCCAAGGTGTTTGATAAAATGTCCGGTTATGATTTCTTGAGGAAATAAAGGCCCAAAGCATGAGATATGAAATGAATGATGTTATGATGATGGAAAGAGCTTATATATATGTATATGATATAATTGACTATATGATGATGAAATGAGCTTATGCATATGAGTCTTATTGCATTGCATACCACATAAGTATATTCAAATGTACTAACACATACTTTTTCCTACATGATATCACCATGTAGGAATCGGTGCCCGAGTTGATCATCCTCCTCCTCCACGTGGCTAGGCGGTGCAATTCCAAGCTTGTGGGTGAGTCCTCTACTTTGGGGACTTTGGTTTATGTCTTTTCTCATGGCTAGACAGTACTATTCCAAGCTTGTTGGTGAGTCCTCCATTTTGAGGGCTTTGGTTTATGTTTTACTCTTATCTATGTATTGATAAATTATCTCATGCTCTATTTGACTATAAGGGTGAGCTCGGTTACTTTGTCTTGGCCCCCGCTCTATCTATGTAGGTAGAGGTGTTTGTTAGACAAGTTATGTATTTATGATATGAGCTATGATTCCTTGTCTTTTGATGTTGATGTGTTGCAAAGCTTTCCCTTAGCCCGAATGCCCCATTCTATTCTACATGTCTTATCCTTAGATTTGAATGACAGAATTGATAGAGTCTTAGAGGGGTTGAATGCCCCATTCTATTCTACATGTCTTTTATTTCTTCCACGATTAAGGATGTGTAATGACAAGTTAAGAGGCTTGTTTGGGGTTTCTTTGGGTATCCCATTCGTCGTGTCATGTCTAGGCCCTAAGCTTGGATGTGACAAACTTGGTATCAGAGCACTATGTTAGTAGATCCTCGGAGTCAAACACACTGCGTCGATTAGAGTCCTATTCATGGTTGTGAAGTGCGTCATAACTATGAATAGGAGGCTATGAGGCATTTTAAGAAATAGTTCCTTTCATCATGTTCTAAGTCATGCTATAGAGTTGTGATAAGTTCCCCCCTAATGATTGTTTTTTGCTATGCTAGATCATGTCAAACACTAGAGGAAGACGTGACCAAACTCCCGAGGAGCAATCTACTAATGGTGAGCTTCGGGATGCTCTTACTATGCTTGCCTAAGTGATAGCCAACCAAGTCCAACAAGGTGCCCAAGCCCCTCATACTAATACCCCGGGAGCTAGGGTAATAGACTTCATGAGGATGAATCCTCCGATTTTCCATGGGTCAAAGTTGGATAAAGATCCACAAGCATTTATCGATGAGGTCTACAAAATCTTATCTATCATGGGAGATGGGCCAAATAAGAAGGCGGAGTTGGCGGCGTGCCAACTCAAAGGGGTAGGCAAAATTTGGTATGATCAAAGTAAGGGTGAGAAAGGCAATGGTTATATGGTGTTTTGGGAGGAATTCAAACTGGCCTTCCTTAATTGTTTTTTCCCTCTTGAACTTAGAAAAACAAAGTTGGTTGAGTTCATGAACTTGAAACAAGGTGGTATATGTGTGAAGTAATATGCCCTCAAATTTAATCAACTTTCAAAGTATGCTCCTCAGTTGGTGGCCAACTCTAGGTCAAGGATAAATAGGTTTGTTATTGGGGTTTTTGACTTGGTAAGTGAAGAATGCCGGTCCACCTTGCTTATTAGTAACATAGACTTGTCTCGGTTGATGACATATGCCGAGCAAATGGAAGAAGAGAAGTTGAGAAAAAGGAGGGGCTATGATGCCAAGAGGGCCTATTTTGAGGGCAAGTTCCACAAGGGTGTTAGACTTCCATAGGGCCAAAGGCCTCCTTATGCTACAAATAGGGAGTTTGCCAATGACATTCCTAGATCTCAAGATAATGGTGGGGTGGCTCCTATTGATATGTCTCCTAGATGTGAGAAGAGTCAAAATGGCAGGTGTTTGAAGGGTACTAGTACATGCTATGGTTGTGGGGAGCTTGGTCACAAGAAAGTAGATTGTCCAAGAAAACGTGGCAAGGTTCACGATGTAAATACGGTCCCATTAGGTAGAGGTGGTCCTCAAGGTGGTACACCAAGGTACAACTGAATTTATGCCCTACATAGGAGGCAAGGGGTTGGTGAGGTACCCGATGTTTTTACCAGTATGTTGAAAATCATTGATCTTAATGTTTGTGCCACTCGTTCCTTTGTTACCGCCTTTGTTGCTAAGAAGTTCCATGTTAAGTCAGAGTTGTTGCATGAGTCATATGAAGTGTCTACTCCTATT
>DF363121.1:1563-25019 GCA_000787875.1 Solanum virginianum
ATGCATGAGGATTGAATTGTAGAATCCTTTTCACAATTTTTGAATAGGCAAGGGGGTGATATTCTTGACTCAAGTTAGGATCAATAGGAGTTCTTCAATAGTGTTTAAGTTGCATTGATGCATTCATGTGGGGTATAAGTTGTCTAATCGCTCTTTTAAAGTACATTTCCTTTATATTTGGAGATGAATATTATAAGGGGAAGTAATTGAAATACCTTTTACATGACTCAATAAAATGCACTATAGTGTATTTCTTAAATATCTTAAAATTCATGCATGATTTCATAAATCTTACTTTGTATTCTTTTTCAGGGGGTAAGATTTTGTAGGAAAGGAATGGTCTCTGATTTTTAGTTCATCCATATCAAAAAATAATTCTTTGGATGATTTAGAGCTTATTAAGTAGGGTGTGCGACCAGTTCGCATTGCGGACTTGGTCCTCCATAGTATAAAAAAGGCCTAAACTCATTCTTATGCCAAAATAGAAAAAAATAAACTTTGCACAAAAATGACTTGCACTACGACAAGTCCACACCATGGACTTCTAACACAATAGGTCAAAAAAATTGAATTTCAGCTGGGGGCATTTGGCTAATAACCCAATACTAATATAGATGGGAATTCTTCATGGTTCAACTATATTATGTTCTAAATCTCTCAAAAACTCTCCTAAAATCCTCTCTAATCTTAAACAAATGCCTTAATTAAATTCAAGACTCTCAAGAACACTCTTTGGATTTTAAGAATTCAAGTGCAGCTCACAAGTCCTCTCAAGTTTTCCGTTAAGAAATTTCAAGTTTGAGGTATGTGGGTCTTCATCCATGGGTCTTTCCACCCATAGAGCCCAACTCTCTCTCTATTTATGAAAATTTCATGATTTTAAGCCTTGAAACTTTGTGGGTACTTCTTATTATGCATTATAAACATGAATAATATTTGATTTCACCAAGAATTGATATGATTATGCATGAACATTTATTTAAGCTAATGTTATGACTTGATTTATGACTATTTAATCTATGCAAGACCTGAACTATGGAAACTATGAAAGATTGTGAATTGTTAAGATGGATTTCATGACACCCAACTAATGTTTTACTATTATTATTGGTGGATTGTTTGAATAACTTTCAATGATCTTATTTACCTCATCCATGTCCATTACTCTTGTATTTCATAATTTTTAATCCTAATTTCATGCACCCACTATGTTTGACTACATTTACAAGACAAGGATTCTTATGTTGATGAAAGACTATTGCATGTTTTGCAAGACAAGTATGATATCATAATTATGGGCTATTAAGAATGTATTAAACTCATGAAAAGTTCCTAAATTAATAAATAAGAATTTGAGCCTTTATGATATATCTCTACTCTCTTGTGAATGAATAATATCTACATGAAGGGGTCAAGTATGATAAGTGTTTTACTCTCGCATAAAAGCTAATACCCGCTTGAAGGGGTCAAGTTCATGAAAGATCTACTCTTATTATTTTGACATGTTTTTACAAGTTATTTACGGTATCTTATGATTATGTTAAGTATTTTGTGGGACTAGACTTAGTACTAAAAGAGGCTTAAGGTGGGGGCTCGGCCTAAGGGGTTTTTAAATAAATTCTTGGTCTCTTAACTACATATCACCATAGGTTCATGTGATTCCATAAATGGGCTTTTACTAGTGGATCCAAATAGGACAAGTTACCCACTAAGGTGGGGTATAGTTTATGTAGGCAAGTAGATCACTGCTTTCTGATGTAGAGGCAACATTAGAACTCCACATAATAGCTTATATGTTTTTATATATCGGTTACAGTCTCCTCCCACATATGTATGATATATGATACAAGTTTTACTTTCTCCATGCATGATTTGACTTAAGCATAGATCATACATGTCATATTGATCCTATATCTATTAATTATTATTATACATACTGTTTAATTATGACTTATGTTCCTTGTTGCATTGCACCCCGTATACTTGGTACATTCCAAGTACTAACGCATACTTTTTCCTACATGATCTAACTATGTAGAGATCGGAGCTCCTATTATCTTTCTACTCCACATGGCTAGATGGCTTGTTGAAGATTGCTATCTGTGAGTTCTTCATTTCGAAGGAAACATCCACTTACTTTTAAGCTTTTTGAAGACTTGTCCAATTATACATATTTATCCTTTGAGGGTGAGCCCGGGATATGTCTTGGTCCCTGTTCTACTCATGTTAGAGGTGTTGTAGGATATGAATATGTATATTATGAGCTTGACCCCTATTATGTTTATGTAATTATTGGAGACTTATCGTAGTCCATATCCCATTCTATATGTTGATGCTTGTTGATATTGAGATGGATGTCCTTAGTCCCTATTGACTCCATAGCGTGAGTCATACTTAGTCCCTTAGACTTTATTTGCTATGTGATCATACTAATTCTCATTCTTATAACATCCCCATAGCTAGAGTCCAAAGTCACATTTCCCTAAGAATTATATGATTGTTATTTAATTATGTTTCTGCGACCAAGGATGTATCATGTACGCTTAAGAGGCTTATTTGGGGTCCCTTTGTGTTCCCATTCGCAATGTCACACCTAGGCCCTAGGCTTGGGTTGTGACAATTTTCAGAAAACACTTTTCAACAGGAAGAAACATAGATTTTATGAGTCATGGTTCATTCTATGACTCATAGATTCCCTTCAAGGATAATCATGGTAGAATGTTAATGAAGGACTTTTCAGTCATATTTGACTCATTAGACTCGTGAACTACATCGATTTGACCCATATAACCAACTTAATGACTAATATCTATTAAAACAATCCCAATTATCACTTTAACTATAAGCATCCAGACGTTGTACGACCTCATTAGAGCTTGAAATTTTGGTCCCAAAAAGTTTTAGACCAAGGTGACGCTCTATGGAAGCCCTTACGATCCGTGTGAGGCTATACGGACCATGTGGTGCCTCCTTGAAGTGGTCCTTGGCCTTATGTATGGTGTGAAGGCCTAAGTGTGGAGTTTAACATCAAGGCATACCACACTTGGACCCCACATGAGCCGTGTAAGACCATAAGGACCATGCGATGGATCGTATGGTAGCCTTGGGCTTCAGACTCCACAATTTTAAGCCTAAGGTATATGGTATGGCCCCTCTCACAGACTGTTTAATGCCTCATGGTCTATGACATCCCTCATATGGGTGCCAAAGTTGAAATTTTCTATGTATTAGATCACCGCCTCAGAACTTTGTCATAAAGAATTTTCTAAGTAAAGCAGTACAGTGGACTATACAGTCCATGTAGAGGGGTACAGACCATGAAGTCAGTCATACGGATGCCTACGTCAAAGTTTTTTATATATGTTATTATCAAGCTTAAGCTAAGTTCACTTTAAAGCCCTCAATCCAAGCTTATTTATGTTGCTTAGGGCCATCATGAGTCTCCTTAATCAAGCAAAGTTCAAACGAATTCCATTGGCTAAGCTTTCCACAAGAACTAATAGAAAAGTCAAATTTAAAGGGGCATATCTCTTACAACAAAAGAAAACTGGGTGGCCACAACCTATCAAATTCAAGCTTCTTGAATTAGCTTTCTGATGCATCCAATTTTACCTCATTTCGAGTTTGGATCAAAGAGTTATGCCTATTTTCGTAAAGCCTACCTATGCAGTATTTTCTAAAAATTGACTAAGTTAGGTATTACAAGAGGGTCGTCCATGAAACCTTGTACGGACCATGAGTCCTCCTTAGAGGACAACTGGCAAGACATGTTATTTTGCTTCATTAATGGTTTTTTTGTAATTGTGGCTTCTCTTAAGGGTTTTTTATGACTTCCTATGTTATCGTAAGGCCTCCAAATGACCTAAACCTTATTTCCCTCAGTCAAATTCATTCCTCACATTTAAAATTCTCTCAAGTCTCTCTCAAAAAACTCTAGTGGGAATTAAGCTTGGGAATCAAGGGAAGGCTCATTCTTCGTCAAACTTCTTCGTGAATCTTCTTCATTAGCTAAGGTATGTGGGATTGATTCTTGGTTCCTTTCCACCAAGAGACCCAAACTCTTTTCACTTAAATTTCATAAAATTTTAGCTTACTTTAAATATGAGTTTTCAATATTATTATTTATTAAATTCAATTAAAGTGTGGGCTATACTTTATTGTTTGATTTTAAGTTTATTTAAGCCCTAATATATTGGATTGCATTATTATTATGAACATTTGAATATGCATTGTCCCTTTAAAGCTTATTTTGTGCATGGGTAATCTATATTATGATTTAAATGTGAATTTTACTTATGTATTTTACTTGAATTTCATTATGTATTGCTGATTTATGTTTGAATCTCTATTACTCATGTTAATCTCATCTCATTCGTGAGCATTAGATTTTATGAAAATTTTGAAGTAGGTTAAGTCCAATTATGTTTATGTAAATGATTTTGACAAGATATTATTTATGACAAGAATGTGATCCCATAAATGTCTATTGTTATTGGCTCTTTAAACATATTGGGTGCTTGCACTATATTGTTTAATGAATGAGCTATTCCTATGCATGATTATTATGATTATGAATTATGGTTTTGTTTTTCAGCCTAAATTTGCATTGAAAGGATTTGAAATGACTATTGCATCTCTTTTGAAACCATGTATATGTATAAGTACTCTCATGGGATGTCTTAACATAGCACAATAAATTGGGGGAGTTAGGGCTATCCCCAAGGGCCCTCTCCCTTTCCTTGAACTATGTGCTAATATAGGAATGGAAACCATTACAAAAATGATCGGGTCGTAAGGGATGGTTATTTATTTATTAATATGATATGATAATGGAAATCCTTCTGAAATGATGTGTTTATAAGGGAGGTGACCATCCACCGAAATGATGAGATTCATAAGGGATGTGGATTACCCTTGGCAAGTAATATTCTCATATCAATGGGAGGTCTTATCGGACTAATTCATGTAATAGCTCACATGAGTTTGATTTGCTGGTTATAGTCCATCCCATTATATATGAGCATTATGGCGATGCATCATGGGTTTCATGGCATATTGTTAGACTTCTCTTCTTTGGATATATATCTCTTTTCTATATTATGTCCCCTTATCATCTAATATTGAATGCAGGTTTGATAAGTCATATGCATTGCATGCCTGAATACTTAGTGCATTCAAATGTACTAATGCATACTTTACCTATATGATCTAACCATTAGGAGCTGGAGATTACCTTCATCCACCGTTTGGTGGCTACATCAGATTTGAGACATTTATTGTGGTAAATCCTATCTTCTAAGGACATTTCACCATTCCTCTAGCTATGAAGTCTTGTTAATGTTATTTATTTTAAGGATGAGCTCGAGACCTGTCTTGGTCCTATCCCATCTTATGTCTAGAGACATTGTTGGACATCTTATAGACTCTTGTAGAATCTACATGTTATGTGTTGTATTTGGAGTTTATGATTATGGTTATCTATTTGATATGTCTATTATGGATTGATTATGAGAATTATGATAAGTATGTATGATTTGATATGGAAATGTGGAAATTCTAAGTCATGAATTGCCCCCATAGAGTGAGTCATTATTTATGTTCTACATGTTATGTGAACGCATGTTAATCCTTTTTCCTATGATATCCCCATAGACTGAGTCCTACTTTCTCGTTGCTTAGAACTATATGTTTACTAATTGTATATGCTTCTGAACCGATGATGTGAATATGGATACTGTGAGGCTTCTTTGGGGACTCTCGAGTTCTCATTCACCATATCCCTCCTAGACCATAGGTTCATGTCATGATAGAGATGGTATAAGATCACTAGGTTTATATATGGTCCTTGGAGTCCAACATGCCATGTCAAGTAGAGGCTTATTCATGGTGTGAAGCGTGCCACATCTATAGGTAGGAGCCTACAAGGCGTTTTAGGAATTGTTTCACTTTTTCATGATTCTTATAATGCCATGGAATGTGTCTTAAGATTTTCTATCTCCATCCCTCCCTACTGAATAGGGAGAGTTACCTTGGGCTCATAATGCAATCCAGGCAAGGAAGATGTTGTAATTGATCTTATAGATGAGGTTCAAAGGGAGTTGGTGAAGGATGTGCATAGTTTGACAAGCTTGGTCCTTTGGATATTTGAAGTTTTCTTGGGTTGGCTGGTTGTTATAGAAGGTTTATTGAAGGTTTCTCATCTATTGCCTCTCCATTGACTAACTTGACTCAAAAGAAGGCCAAGTTTGTATAGTCGAGCGAGTGTGAGAAGAGTTTCCAGACTTTGAAAGATTGGCTTACAATGGCTCCTGTTTTGACTTTACTAGATGGTTTAGGTTGGTGGTGTATTGTGATGCTTCTTGGTTTGTGTTGGGTTAGGCTGGATTGTGCACTTATGCAACATGTTAAGGTGATAGCTTATACGTCAAGGCAATTAAAGGTGCATGAGCATAATTACCCAACTCATGATCTTGAATTAGTGGCGACGGTGTTTGTCTTGAGGATTTGGAGACACTATTTGTATAGGTGATGTTGATGTTTTCACCGACCACAATAGTTTGCAATATGTGTTCACTAAAAGAGATCTTAACTTGAAATATAGTAGATGGTTGGAACTCCTTAAGGGCTATGACATGAGTGTACGATATCATCTTGACAAGGTAAATGTTGTGGCTGATGCTCTTAGTGGGCTTTCTTGGGAAGTGTGGCTCTGTGGATGAAGCGAATGAAGAGTTGGCAAAAGATGCTCACCATTTGGCTAGATTATGTGTTAAGTTGGCCGACTCTTATGATGGTGGTATTCATGTTCAGAATAAAGTCGAATCTTCAGTGGTTGTTGATGTTAAGGCTAAGTAAGATCTAGATCTGTCATTGGTTAAGTTGAAGAGGTTGGTTCCCAAAAATAAGATAGAGGTTTTCTCCCAAGAGGGAGATGGTGTAACGTAGTACCAAGATCGATTGTGTGTTTCAAATGTTGACGGTCTTAGAGAGATGATCATGAGTGAAGCCGGCAACTCTAACTATTCTATTCATTTGGGATCTACAAAAATGTATCGGGGCTAGAGAAAAGTGTATTGGTGGCATATTATGAAGAAAGACAATGCAAGTTATATATTTGGGAGTTGGTTAGGCTTGGTGGTGTGCCTACTTTTATTATATCAGATTCTGGTACCCAACTTACTTCTCACACTTGGAAATCATCTCAAAAAGGGGCTTGGTACTAAGGTGAAGTTAAGTACTACTTTTCATTCTCGATCCGTTGGGTAAGCCGAGAGGACAATTAAAACTTGGGAGGACAAGTTGATCATCTATCACTTATTGAGTTTGCTCACAACAATAGCTTTTATGCTAACATTGGTATAGCACTATTTGAGGCTTGGTATAGTATGAGGTGTAGATCTCTAGTGGGGTGGTATGAATTAGGAGAGATGGCTTAGATTGACCCAAATTTGGTATTGGAGGCAATGGAGAAGGTGAAGTGGATTAGGGAGAGACTGAAGATGGCTCCAAAGTCACCAAAAGTCCTATTCTAGATGTTAGGAAGAGGGATTTTGAGTTCGTATTGGTGATTGGGTATATGTGAAGGTCTCACCCATGAAGGGCATAATGCGTCTCAGTAAGAAGGGTAAGTTAAGTTCCCGGTATGTAGGTCCTTATGAGATTGTTGAGCTGTTTGGGAATATGGCCTATAGATTGCATTTGCCACAAATTTGAGCTCTATTCATTCATTTTTCCATGTGTCTATATTGAGGAAATTGATTAGTGTTCCTAGTACTATTGTGCCTTTGGAAGGTGTTGAGGTTGAGGAGGACTTGTTTTATGAGAAAGTCCCGTTTGAGATTTTGGATAGGTAAATGCAAAGGGCTTCGTAAAAAGGATATTGCTTTGGTTTAAGTTCTTTAGAGGAACCAACATGTTGAAGGTGCTACATGGGAAGTGGAATCAAGTATGATGCAATGATACCTCTATCCTTTCCAATCTGATCAAGCCTATAATATTAGGTTCTTCCTATTCACAATGGTCCTATTCTTTCACTCTTGAATTTCATGACATGCATACATGTGCACGAAAATGATTTAAAGATGTTTTGAGTGATTTAAAGAGGTTTGGTATGAGTTATAATGACTTTATGATTTTCAAGTGATGAAATATGCATTGTAACTTGTGTTTGAATGTTTCATATTCTAAGTCAAACCTTTAGAACCTTATTGTAGCATATTCGAGGATGAATGTTCCCAAGGGGGAGATTATGTAAGGACCTGGACATTGTACGACCTTATTGGAGCTTGGATATTTGGTCCTAGAAAGTTTTGGACCAAGGTGATGCTCCATAGAAGCCCTCGTGGTCTGTGTGAGGCTATACGGATAGTGTGGAGCCTCTTTGAAGTGGCCCTTGGCCTTATGTGGAGTGTGATAGCCTTGATGTAGTGTTTAAGACCAAGGCATACCACACTTGGACCCCACACAGTCCATGTGAGACCATACGGACCATGTGGTGGACCGTATGGTAGCCTTATGCTTGAGACTCCATAGTTTTGAGCCTAAGGCATGTGGCACGACCCCTCTCACAGATTGTTTTGGTGCCTCATGGTCCATGAGGTCCCCTCTTAGGGGTGACAGAGTGAAAATTTTCTATGTACTAGATCACCATCTCAGAACTTTGTCATCAAGAATTTTCTAAGCAAAGTAGTATGGAGGGCTATACGGTCCGTGTAGAGGGGTACAGACCATGAAGTCAGCCGTATAGATGCCTTCATCAAATTTTTCTAAGTATAGGATCTTCAAGCTCAAGCTAAGTACACTTTCAAGCCTGCAATTCAAGCTTATTTATGTTATTTAAGGCCATCATGGTTCTCCTACATCAAGCCAAGTTCAAAGGAATTTCATTGGCTAAGCTTTTCACAAGAATCAGTAAAAGGGTCAAATTTAAAGGGGTATATGTCTTAGCACAAAAATTTTGGGTGTCCCACGACCAATCAAATTGCAGCTCTTTGAATTAGCTTTCCAACTCATCTGGTTTCACCTTATTTTGAGTTTGGATCAAGGAGTTATGCCCATTTTCATAAATCTCGTCTGTGTAGTGTTTTCTGAAAATTGACTAAGTGAGGTATTACAGGAGGGTTTCATGGACCGTGAAATCTTGTGCAGATAGTGGGACCTCGTTACGAGACCCTTCGTAAGACATGTTATTTTGCTTCATTAATGATTTTTTTATTTTGTAATTGTGACTTCTCCTAAGGGTCTTTTATGACGTCTTATGCTATCCTAAGGCCTCCAAATGACTTAAATTTTATTCCTCTCATTCAAATTCATTTCTCACATTTAAAATTCTGTCAAGTCTCTCTCAAAGAACTCTAGTGAGAATTAAGCTTGGGAATCAAGGGAAGGCTCATTCTTCTTCAAATTTTTCTTGAATCTTCTTGATCATATTGTTATGAGAGATATTGGTTATGAGAAGAATGTGATCACATAAATGTCTATTGCTATTGGCTCTTTGAGCATATTAGATGCCTGCACCATATTGTTTAATGAGTGATCTATTCGTATGTATGAGTATCATAATTATGAATTATGATTTGGCTTTTGAGCCTAAATGTGCATTGAAAGGATTTGAAATAACTATTGCATCTCTTTTGAAAGCATGTATTATATAAATATTCTCGTGAGATGCCTTGACTTAGCACCGATGTATTGGGGGAGTTAGGGCTATCCCCAAGGGCCCTCTCCCTTTCCTTAAATTATATGCCAATATAGGAATGACAGTCATTACCGACATGATCGGGTCATAAGGGATCGTTATTCATTTATTGATATGATATGATAATGAAAATCCTTTTGAAATGATGTGTTCATAAGGAGGGTGACCATCCACCAAAATGACGAGATTCGTAAAGGATGTGGATTACCCTTGGCAAGTAGTCTTCTCCTATCAATAGGAGGTCTTTATTGGACTAATTCATGTAATAGCTCGCATGAGTTTGATTTGTTAGTTATAGTCCATCCCCACTATATATGAGCATTATGGCATTTCATACATCATAGATTTCATGGCATATTGTTAGACTACTTATCTTTGGATATATATCTCTTTCTATATTATTTGCCCTTGTCATCTAATATTTAATGTAGGTTTGACAAGTCATATGCATTGCATCCCCCCATACTTAGTACATTCAAATATACTAACACATACTTTACCTACATGATCAAACCATATAGGGACCGGATATTACCTTCATCCACCATTTGGTGGCTAGATCGATTCGAGACATTTGTTGTGGTGAGTCCTATCTTTGCAAGGACAAGCCACCATTCCTCTACCTATGAAGTCTTATTTATGTTATTTACTTTGAGGGTGAGCCCGAGACATGTCTTGGCCCCATCCCATCTTACATCTAGAGGCATTGTTTAACATCTTGTAGACTCTTGTCGAATCTATATGTTATATGTTGTATTTGTAGTTTATGATTAAGGTTATCTATTTGATATGGCTATTGTGGATTGATTATGAGAAGTATGATAAGTATGTATGCTTTGATGTGGAAGATCCTAAGTCCCGAATTGCCCTCATAGAGTGAGTCATACTAGTCTTCCCCTTAGTCTTTATGTGCTGCGTGTTATGTGAACCCATGTTAATCTCTTTCCCTATGATATCCCTATAGCGTGAGTCCTACTTTCCTATCCTGTCAAGGCCCAACCATAGGGCGTAGACATGACACGGCAAATGGGGAACCCGAAGGAACCCCAAACTATCCTCTTAACATATCATTACACATCCTTGGTCGCGAAAGCAATTAAACAACATAATAAAAGTAGAAATAAGGGAGAAAGGACTAAAGGGATACTTTCATAGAATAAACATCAAAACAAGAGAGTCAAGGCTCAGTAAATAACATGTCTAACAACACCTCTACTACATCGATAAGAGCGGGGGCCAAGACAAGCAATCGGGATCACCTTCCTAGTCAATACATACATAAAAGAAAGATTGTCTTAGTACATAGCATGAGATCATAAACTTGGTCCCCGAAATGGAGGACTTACCATCTAGCATGAGAGAATTCGTTCTATCCACGTAGAGGAAGATGCTCAAGTAGGGCTCCAGTTCCTACATGGTGACATCATGTAGGCATAGCGTATGTGTTAGTATGTTTCAAAGTACTAAGTATGTAGGATGCAATACAACAAGAGATAAGCAACATAATCGAAATGGATAAGCATAGGCAATGAGTAGCATATAGCAATATGGCATGAATGGAAGATGCTTAAAGTAAATCATGCTTATATAAGACATAATACATGTGTAAGAAGAGACCATCATTAATGAGTTTATAGTTTACCAAGGTACAAACCCCTTGATTGGTTGGTGGATCGTCGCACCCTACCACCCTTGGTGATTCAGGTACAAACCACTCAAACCAATTATCAAGGTACAAACCCTTTGATCGGTTGGTGGATACTCGCACCCTACCACCTTTGGTGATTGAGGTACAAACCTCTCAACCCAGTAGGTACAAACCCCTCGACATGGTTACCCGGGTTCTTAACCCCCGAGTAGGGCATGGTCAATTTCCAACAATATATAGGAAAATATCATGTACATACATACCTTTCATCATCATAAAGTCATTCAACTCATAAGACATGCATTGGACTTTCAATTCCTCAAGAAATCATAATTGGATATTTTATCAAACACTTGGCGGATGTGTAGAGCTAGTGTAAAACCATGCAATTCAAGAGTGGAATCATGCAAGAAAATTCAGTGTAAAACCATTCATCAATACTTGATAACACCCTCAAGAAATATACCCCAAAATACTTTATCAAATCCCATAATAGATCTTAGATTCATAGCTCAAAACATGCTAAAACCATCACAATTTCATGAAATTCCAACATAGTTCATAGTCAAATTCATAGTAGGTAATACCCATAAGTAAATCAACTTAAAATCATACAATTTAAGTGAAAAGGAAGCTTAAGCTTCATGGGTGAAAGGAACCCATGAATGAAACTCACATACCTTAGCTTTAGAGAATTCCTTGAAGAAGATTTGGATAGAGGCTTAAGATCTTGAAGAGATCTGGACACTTGAATTTTGAGAAGAAATATTGTCTAAGTGTTTGAGACAATATTTGGGAATGTCTTGAATGATATGATGGTGAATTATGACTAAGTATAGGTATTTTCACTCATGGGAAGGCTTAGGCCCAAGACCCAAAAGCCTTGGACCGAGATAGAAACTAACAGCCAAAAAACACACTATAGCGCGCCCTTGGCACGTCATACCAGGAGCGCGGATGCTCTTTGGAAATTGCATTTTTGTGATTTCTAAATTTTGCTACAGTTGCTCTTAAATTAGGGTTACACCCACTTTCCATTCAATTTTTCCCCCTAAACAAGAATATGTAGTCAAATTTTTGATATCACGCATGGATTTCGGTATATATGGAAGTTACGATTCCGGAAACTTCCGAGGCACATTTTTTGGTACTTTTGGGGTTGTTTCAATATCTCCTCCTTAGGAACATTTATCCCTGAATATCAAAGAAATGAATATGAGAGACGTAAACATGCCAATTTCAGCCCACATAAGGATGCAACAATGCACTTAAACATTATTTCAAAAATTTGGACTTAAGTGTAAAATCACTATGAACTCATCAATAAAACATGAATGCATGCAAATATGATAGGCTGAATTTAGACTTAAAATCACATAGTGGACTTGGAATTAGTACATTAGGCTTGAGTAAAATGGAAAAGATAAGGATATCGCTTTTGCATGTCTGCTTCGGCCTCCCATGTAGCACTTTTGACTTGTTGATTCCTCCAAAGGACCTTAACGGAAGCAACATCCTTGTTCCTTAGCCTCTTTACTTGCCTATCTAATATCTCCATTGGAACTTCTTCATAAGTCAAGTTATCTTCAACTACACCTACAACATCCAATGGAATAATAGCATTCGGATCACCCACTCATTTCCTCAACATAGACACATAAAACACCTGATGAACCAAATTCATTTTTCTAGGCAACTCCAATTCATAAGTTACCTTGCCAATCCTCTTCATTACCCAATAAGGACCCATATATCATGGGATCAACTTGCCCTTCTTACTAAAACAAACCATACCTTTCATGGGTGACAACTTCAAATAGACCCAATCACCAAATTTGAATTCAAGATCCCTTCTCCTCATATCGGCATAGGACATTTGGCGATTTTGGGCCATCTTCAACCTTTCTCTAATCATCCTAAACTTCTCAAGAGCCTCCATAACCAGAACTGGTCCCAACAAAGCCATCTCTCCAACCTCAAACCACCCAATTGGTTATCTAGAATCTCTACCATAGAGAGACTCAAAAGGGGTCATACCAATGCTAGAATGATAGCTATTGTTATAAGCAAACTCAATCAATGGAAGATGATCATGCCAACTCTTCTTAAACTCCATTACACAAGCTCTAAGCTATCGTCAAGAGTTTAGATAGTTTTTTCAGCTTGGCCAATGATCATCCCAACTACCCTTAAGATCCAATACATAAGCTCTAAGCATATCCTCAAGTGTTTGGATAGTTCTTTTGGCTTGGCCATCCGTTTGAGTGTGAAAGGTCATACTAAGTTTAACTCTTGGATCGAGACCCCTTTGAAAGGACCTCCAAAAGTGTGAAGTAAATTGAGCGCCATGATCTGATATAATGGACAAAGGAACCCCGTACAACCTCACCAAGTCATGAATATACAACCTAGCATAATCTTCAGCCCCATATGTAGTCTTAACCGGTAGAAAATGAGCCAATTTCGTCATCTTATCAGCCACAACCCAAATGAAGTCAAAACCTTTTCTATTCTTAGGCAACCCAACCATAAAATCCATATTAATTTGCTCCCACTTCAAAGTAGGAATCTCTATCTCTTGTGTTAGGCCACACGACCTTTTGTGTTTAGCTTTGGTTTGTTGGCAACTATGACAACTGGAAACAAATTTGGCAATGTCCCTCTTCATACCTCCCCACCAATAGACCTCTTTCAAATCCCTATACATCTTAGTTGAACCGGGGTGAATAGTATAGAAAGAACCATGAGCCTCGTCAAGAATCTTTTCTCTCAAGCCATCAATACAAGGCACACACAACCTACCTTGGTATCTGAGGGCATCATCTCCCCTTTGGGAGAAAACCTCTACCATACCACCCATTACTAATAACTTCAATTTCAACAAAGTGGAGTCAAGATTTTGCTTAGCTTTCACCTCCTCAACTAATGAAGACTTAGATCCACCAATTACCACAACACCCCCATTATCCACCTCTTCCAACGTAACTCCCAATCTAGCCAACTGATGGACCTCCAAAGCCACCCCTTTGCCACCATCATCAATGTGTACTAGGCTACCCATGGAGACCCTAATCAATGCGTCGACCACCACATTAGCCTTACCAGGATGATAATGCATACTCATGTCATAATCCTTAAGAAGTTTTAACCACCTTCTTTACCTTAAATTAAGATCTTTTTGTGTGAAGACATATAGGAGACTCTTATGATCGATGAATATATCATCCCAAAGGACATCACAACAAACTCATAATGCACATACCTAGTCCAAAGCCCATTTCGGGAGTATCATACTCATTCACCTTCAATTGATAATACTCGGACCGAAGATCAATTGGTCAAACAAATCATCTATCCTTGGAAGAGGATACTTATTCTTTATGGTGACCCTATTGAGTTGCCTGTAGTCAATACACATTCTAAGGGACTCATCCTTCTTCTCCACAAACAACATTGGAGCACCCCAAAGTGATTGCCTAGGCCTAATAAAACCCTCCTCCAACAAATCTCTCAATTGCTCCTTCAACTCCTTTAACTTCGTCGGGCCCATATAGTAGGGGAAAAGAAATAGGTTAAGTATCGGGAAGGAGGTCTATACCAGAATCTATTTCCCTTTTGGGAGGAACACGGGGAAGTTCATTTGGAAAGACATCAAGAAACTCATTTGCAATCGGTCCAACTCTATAGGAAGGACCTTGGACTCCATATCCCTTACCCTCATAAGATGATAAAGATACCCCTTAGAGATCAACTTAAGGGCTTTAATGCAAGAGATGAACCTACCCTTGACCACCACATTATGACTCTCCCACATGAACCAAATTCATAAGGGCTTTAATGCAAGAGATGAACCTACCCTTGACCACCACATTATGACTCTCCCACGCAAGAACGGGTTCATTTGGGAATTGGAATTTAGCCCTACGGGTTCTACAATCAATAGAGGCACAATATGCATGCAACCAATCCATCCCATGAATGACATCGAAATCAACCACATCCAACTCAACAAGATCACAAGGCAATATTTTATTCAAGATGCAAATGTGACAATTTCTATAGACCTTTCTTGCAACAATAGATGCACCAATAGGAGTAGACACCTCATAAGACTTACACAATCTTTCGGGATCATCATGAAACTTATTGGCAATAAGAGGAGTAACAAAAGAAAGAGTCACACTTGAGTCTATCAATGCATACACATCAAAATCAAAAACTTTTAACATACAGGTGACAACATCGGGAACCTCTTCAACCTAGTGCCTCCCTTAGAGTGCATAGAACTGATTGTGCCTTGGGGTACCTCCTTGTTAACCACCTCTCTCCAAAGAAACCACATTTGCACCTTGATGATGAACCTCTTAACCCTAGTTACAATTACGAGGACAATCAATCTTTTTTTGACCCACTTCCCCACATCCATAACATACATTAGTATCTTTCAAACATGGGCCCTCATGAGCCTTACTAAATTTTGCACACACATTATTAGGAACCACACCACCAAGACCTTGGGCCCTTGGTAAGTCATTGACAAATTTCCTATTAGAAATATGAGAAGACTCTTGGCCTTCATGGAATCGGCCACCCTTTCAATTTTGGAACTTTCCCTCAAAATGGGCTTTTTGGCCTCATTACTCCTCCTCTTTCTCAACTTTTCCTCCTTTATTTTCTTGGCATAAGACATCAAACAGGATAAATCCATGTCACTGATCAATATAGCGGACCGGCATTCCTCACTCACCAAATTGGATACACCCATCACGAACTTGTTCATTCTAGACCTTAGGTCGACAACCAAGTGCAAAGCATATTTAGAGAGTTTATTGAACTTGAGGGCATACTCCCTCACACTCATAGACCCTTGTCTTAAATTCATTAAAGTGGGGAGCATATTTAGAGAGTTGGTTGAACTTGAGGGCGTACTCTATTACACTCAAAGACCCTTGATTTTCAAATTCATAAACTCCACCATCTTGGCCTCCCTAAGCTCAAGAGGAAAGAATCGATTAAGAAAAACCGCCATGAACTCCTCCCAAAGCACCACATTAATAATTCCCTTCTCATCCTTCCATTGATTAAACTATATTTATGCTACCCCTTTGAGTTAGTAGGCCACCAACTACACTTTCTCTTCTATTCTAACACCCATGATAGTCAATACCTTGTAGACCTCATCAATGTACTCTTGAAGGTCCTCATCTCCCTTAGACCCGTAGAATTCTGGTTGCTTCATCCTTATAAAGTATCTCATCCAAGATGCTGGAGTAGGAGCATGAGGGGCTTGGGCCCCTTAATTGACTTGATTAGCCATAACTTGTGCAACCAAAGTGAGAGCATCCCGGAGCTCACCATGAGCCGGTTGTTCTTCGAGAGTGAGGGCTCTCCTTTCTCTTGTGTTAGGCATGATCTAAACTTGACAAAGATCATTTATTTGAGGGAAAACTAACCTAACTTCTATAGAATGACATAGATCAAGAAGAAGGAAAACATTTCCTAAAATGCTTCATAGCCTTTTCCTCATAGTTGTTGTCACAACACAACCATGAACAAGACTCTAATCGATGTGGTGTGTTGGATATTGAGGATCATTAACAACCTAGTGGTCTGGTACCAAGTTTTTCATAATCTAAGCCAAGGGCCTAGATGTTACATAGCGAATGGGGAACTCGAAAGAACCCCAAACAAGCCTCTTAACATATCATTACACATCCTTAGTTGGAGAAGCAAATAAACAACATAATAAAAGTAGAAATAAGGGAGAAATGACTAAAGGGATACTTTCATAGCATAAACATCAAAACAAGAGAGTCAAGGCTCAATACATATGTCCAACAACACCTCTACCACATAGATAAGAGCGGGGGCCAAAAGAAGCAACCAAGCTCACCCTCATAGTCAATACATACATAAAAGAAAGATAGTCATAGTACATAGCATGAGATCATAGACATGGTCTACGAAATGGAGGACTCACCAACTAGCTTGAGAGAATTCGTTCTAGCCACGTGGAGGAAGATACTCAAGTGGGGCTCTGATTCCTACATGGTGACATTATATAGGCATAGAGTATGCATTAGCACGTTTGAATATACTAAGTATGTAGGATGCAATAGAACAAGAGATAAACAACATAATCGAAATGCATAAGTATAGGCAATGAGTAGCTTATAGAAATATGGCATGCATGGAAGATGCTTAAAATAAATCATGCTTACAAAAGACATAATACATGTGTAAGAAAAGACCATCATTAATCATTACCAAGGTACAAACCCCTCGATTGGTTGGTGGATCAGCGTACCCTACCCCCTTTAGTGATTGAGGTATAAACCCCCCAACCCGACTATCAAAGTATAAATTCCTTAATTGGTTGGTGGATACTCATACCCTACCACCCCTGGTGATTGAGGTATAAATCCCTCAACCCCATTATCAAGGTACAAACCCCTTGACATAGTTACCCGGGTTCTTAACCCCCCGAGTAGGGCATAGTCAATTTCCAACACTATATAGGAGAATATCATGTACATACATTCCTTTTATCATCATAAAGTCATTCAACTCATAAGACATGCATTGGACCTTCAATTCCTCAAGAAACCATAATTAAACATTTTATTAAACACTTGGCTGGTATGTAGAGCTAGTGTAAAACCATGTGATTCAAGAATGGAATTATGCTAGAAGATTCAGTGTAAAACCATTCATCAATACTTGATAACACCCTCAAGTAATATACCCCAAAACCTTTCATCAAATCTGTAATAGTTCTTAGATTCATAGCTCAAAATATGTTAAAACAGTCACAATTTTATGAAACCCCAACATAGTTCATTATCAAATTCATAGTAGGTAAGACCCATATGTAAATCAACTTAAAATCATGCAATTTAAGTGAAAAGGAAGCTTAGGCTTTGTGGGTGAAAGGAACCCATGAATGAAATCCACATACCATAGTTTTGGAAAATTACTTGAAGAAGATTTGAATAGAGACTTGAAGCTTAAGTGAAATCCTTAAGATGTGGAAGAGATTCGGACACTTGAATTTTGAGATGAAATATTGTCTAAGTGTTTGAGAGAGTATTTGAGAATGTCTTGAATGATATGAACGTGAATATGACTAATTGTAGGTATTTTCATGCATGGGAAGGCTTAGGCCCAAGACCCAAAAGCCTTAGACCGAGATAGAAACTAGCAGCCAAAAACACACTATAGCGTGCCCTTGGCGCGTGGCATAAGGGGCACGAATGCTCTCTGGAAATTGCATTTTTGGTATTTCCAAATTTTGCTGCGGTTGCTCTGAAATTGGGGTTAGACCTATTTTCCACTTAATTTTTCCCCATGAACAAGAATAATGCATGGATTTTGAGATATATGGAAGTTATAATTCTGGGCACTTCCGAGGCACATTTTTGGGCACTTTTTAGAGTCGTTTCACAACCCTTAGACTTATGTGTTTACTATTTGTATACGCTTCTGAACCGATGATGTGAATATGGATACTTTGAGGCTTTTTTGGGTACTCTTGGGTTCCCATTCTCCATGTCACTCCTAACCCTAGGTTCGAGTTGTGACATTAACTCAATTCACTTTCAAATCCACCCATAAAATTCTAAGTTTTCTTTCTAGCAAGGACTCTATTAAGGCCTAGGGATTCAAGTTTTGTCAAGAGTTTTCAAGGTTTTTTCACCTTAATTTCTAAGGTTTCTCACTTGAGGTATGTAGGGCTTCATTCATGGATTATATTCATCCATAGAGCCCAATCTCCAGACTCTGTTTTCTTCAAGTTTAAGTATAGATGTTAAGAGTTTTCATGATTTGCTTCCAAAAGCTTAAATTATGATAATTGCATGATTGATTTATATAATTGTGCATGAATTGTGATGAATTACATGAATTTTATGATTTTTAATTGATTTCAAGTATGTATTGATTAGGCCTTATTGAATTGATATGAGTTCCTTTACCAATGATCAAAATTGATTTCGATTGATTGATTCTATATAATTTTAATCCTATTTCATGATTTTAACTTCAATTATTCCTAAACCCATATTATGCCCTAATTTCCTATGACAGGCTATTGATTAGGCCTTATTGAATTGATATGAGTTCCTTTACTAATGATCAAAATTGATTTCGATTGATTGATTCTATATGATTTTAATCCTATTTCATGATTTTAACTTCAATTATTCCTGAACCCATATTATGCCCTAATTTCCTATGACAGGCTATGATTTTTCATGATGTTGATTTCAAGTATGGAAGTATGTTATGATGATAATGATTAGGGTGATCTAAGACCTTAAATATTTATGAAATAATGACAATATGGAGAGTATATCAATGCTATATGAAAGAATGTAGATGGATTATTCTTGTGAAGTAGTTTGCTCAAATAAGGCTATGAAAGTATGATTTGATGACTATGAGAATATTTATGTATATTACATGATCATGTATTCTGTGGAATTTGACTTAGAATCGAATGAGCTTAAATGAGAGGCCTATCCCTAATATTCCTTATATAAATTCTTAAGTTTCATAACTACATATCACAGTAAGATTATGTTATGTACTTATATGGTATTATAACAGTTGATCCACAAGTATACATGTTATTCACCGTACTATGGTAGAGCTTATAGCATGAGCCATAGTCTACCTTGGAAAGTAGACTACTCTTTCTCTGGTATAGAGGCAACATTCGAATTTCATATAATAGTCTACATGGTCTTCTTATCAATTATGATCCTATTCCCACATATGTATGAATGATAAGTTATAAAATGTTTTATGATGTTCATATTCATGATTTTAAACATACATTGATCATACATATCCTGTCATTATTCTATTACTATGATTATGCATATTGTTATTATGATTACTAGGTTTCTTTGATGCATAGTATACCTATATAATTAGTACATTCCACATACTAATATATACTCTTTGCCTAGATGATCTAATCATATAGGGATGGGCGACACGAGATTATCCCGCATATTTGTGGCTAGAGTTGGATATCATTTTGGAGGTTGTTGGTTGAGTTCCTAAGCTTCGGGCACAATCCTTATTCATGTTATGTTGTTATGTTGAGACATGTTTTCACTTTATCTTGAGGGTGAGCTAGTAGCAGGTTCTATACCCCACCAAAATCTATGATGTAGAGGCATGTATGGATGAATTGATGTAACTTCCTTTGGTGGGGGACTATGAATTCTTATCTTTTCACTTGTTTTCTCTCTTTGTATGCTCATCATATGAATAAGAGTCTTTGATGGGGCACCTTTTGGTTCTATATTCATCGTGTCACAGATCGTGACAACTCACCGTCTTCCTCAAACTTCAAATCAAACAAGCTTCAGAAGGCACTTTTATTTGTCAAATCAAATACTCTAAAGATTTAATCAAGTGCTTTGACATGGAAAATGAAAACATCTGGTACTCCCGTAAGTCCCTCAACATGTTTGAAAATTGATAAAACTAGAAAAATATGGATGAGAAATTGTATCAGGGTATGATAGTCTCACTACTTTATCTTACTACCAACAAACCTGATAGCATGTTTAGTGTATGTAAGTGTGCAAGGTTCCAGATGACTCCTAAAGAATCCTATCTAACTGTTGTATAAAAAAGATCATCCAATACTTAATTGGGACTTTAGAAATGAGAACTTCTCTTCTTTCTCACTAGTTGGTAATTCAGATGCAGATTTTTCAGGGGACAAAAATGACAGGAAAAGTACAAGTAGATCCTGCCAACTTCTAGGAGGCTTACTAATTTTCTAGCACAGAAAAAGCAAACCATTGTATCTCTATCAACTATTGAATTTGAATGCATGGCTATTGAAAGTTGTGGTACTTAATTATTATGATAATGCACCAACTAGAGGATTTTAGATTATTTTTTTAACAATATTCCTATGTCAGGTGATAATACTAGTATTATCAGTCTTTCAAAATATATTGTGCATCAATCTAGAGCAAAACATGTTTATATCAAGCATCATTTTATTAGATATCATGTGGAAATGGGAGTTTTTTTAATAAAATTTATGCCGATATTTTTACAAAACTTTTGCATGAAGATAGATTCTATTCTACGTGATAAACTCAATATTAAAAAATTTCAAAATTATCTTTTTCCAGTAGTTTTCACTCCTCATTTGATGTTTTGCTTAAAATCCTTTTATTACCTTTCTTGTCAAAATTTTCATCCACATATTTGTCATTATTGTTCTTGGGTCTACTACACCTCTTTTTTAGAAAATTCTCATTTCCCATTGCGTTTTCTCTTCATCATCTCATTCCTTGTATATATGAACCTATTTATTCTAACAGGCCTCTCCTTTCTCCTTTTTAACTATCTCTTTCACCCTCCATCTGTTCACCTTCATCCCTCTCCAAACCATGACTGTGCTCACTCCATGGTTTCTCAGAAAATATCCCTTCATGACTCCTCCCTTGAAATTGACTTCCTGTCTTTAGATTCTTCTGAAGTAGAGTCATCAGTTCATTTCTCTTCCTCCAAAAGATGGCCTCCTCCATCTAAAAGAAAAAATCCTAAAATCCCTATCGTTGTCCTCCGAACTCTTCTGTGCAGATGACATGTGAAATCTTTAGGGTTTGGAACAAAAATAAAGATATGAACTCTTCAAGAAATGCCCTGTGGGTCCTAATCATGTAGTAAATCTAGAGCAATTGGAGGACTCTCATGCTGAGTCAATATTTTTCTTTGGGCCTAAAAATGCTCCCTACCATTAAGACTTTGTGGACTCGAGTGTTTTGAGGAACTTGTCTGCACATTCTATGCCAACCTTCATTTATCTAAGGATGGAGAAGACTTGGAGTCTCTTGTTATGGCTACTTATGTTGTGATCAACGAATATCTCTTCAAGGATATGTTTGGTTCTAAGTTCTTAAAAGATGTGCCCTACATGAATGGAGCTTTGCCCGATAATTTTAAGATTTCTATGGAAGCAGCAAAGGCTGCTATTATGAAAGATAATTTAGACCTGTATGATTTTGGTCCTCTGTAACTTTACTTTGAGAATAGAATTTTTGCCCATATCATTGCAACTACTTTGGTGCTAAGAAAAGGTTCTCTCAACAGTATCTCAAATAGGGATGTGTTCATACTGTACTATCTTCCAAAAAGGTATAGATTAAGGGGTAAGGATCCATGAACATATGCTCAAAATGCGAAGGATTCTAATCCCTCGGCTAGCTTGCCCTATGGACTGCTCATTTCCATAATTTTGATAGAATCATAAGTTGTTCTATCTGGATTTCAAGCTATTGAAGTTGTTGCTACCTATGATTCTTCAATGTTTGCAAACATGGGTTACACTCTAATTGATAAAAGATGACACAAAAAGGACTCGGTTATGGTCAAACTAGAAATTTCAAAGGCAAATAGGGTCCCCGCTAGATCAACAACATATCTCACCAAAAAGGTAGAAGAAATTAAGTCCCTTCTTTCTTCTTTGAACTGTAGTTTATAGTGTTTGAAGGAGACTATTGAAAAGACTCTTCAGTTTGCAAAGGTACCAATACTGATATGGGGAAGCTTCACCTAGATATGGATAGACTGAATAAGAAAGGAGTTCTCTAAGTGAACAGGCTTCTTAAGAAAGTTGATGCAATGAATACTGGAGTGAACTTTAAATGATAGACTCGTTGTCTTTATTTATACTTCCTACTCCACCTTCTCCAAGAATTTTGAGAAATTCTATGACTCCTTCTATAGGAATATTCTCAATACTCTCAAATACTTCTTAGGAAGTCGCTAATAGTTGTTCTGCCAAGACACTCTTTTAATTTCTTTTAGCATGTAATATTGGGGTTTGTTTACCCCATAATTTTATCCCTCTAACTTGGGGGTGCAACCTACTAATTTTGGTCTGTATGTACATATAGTTATGTTTGTTTTCATGTTCTGTTTGTTTTTCTTTTTGAGTCTGCCAAGGGGAAGAAAATCATACTCGACAGGTTACTCGAGGATGGATTAAGACAGGGGGAATAGTCAACTAGGAGGAGTCCAAAAATAGGGGAGCAATCAACTCCTTGACAACTCTTTAAATAGGAAATTCACTTG
>DF363121.1:25089-38185 GCA_000787875.1 Solanum virginianum
GAAATTCACTTGAAACCCATCTCATAGTTAAAAATGTCATCATCAAAAAGTGGAAGATTGTTAGCACCTAATGATTTTGAGGACTCAATTTGCAGGAACGCTAAAAAAGGAAAAGGTTATTACTAACATCCAGACAAATCCACAAAGGATAAGAAGATTCCACAAATCAAGACTCAGCAACTGCAAAGAGAAATGGCCAAGATTTTCCCCAAAAATCAAGGAAGAAAATCAATAACTCTAGAAAGGAAAAAGATCATCCGGGCTAAAGATCAAGAAAGAGAATCAAGCTAGCAAGCGCATAAGGCAGTATATCTAATCTACCTTGTAAAGATTTTCAATCAAGGAAATCAAACAAATCCTTGATTGGAGAAAATTCCCTTCGGTCCAAAAAAAGTTCAAATGACTACCTCTTTGAATGATATATACAACCTCTCTTTTTCTATATGAAATTTAAAGAACACTTGCTGAAGAACTAGCTTAAGTATTGTCTTTCATCTTTATATAAAATATTGTGCTCTCTGAGTGAAAAATTGTACAAACGATAGAAAGAAAATATTATATACTAGTTGTACAAGCAGAGAGTTTGTTAAGGGTCTAATCTGAGCATCAAACAAATTTAAGTGAAATACTCAGCCTGTAATCATCTACTCACTTTGAGCTCTAAAGTAAACTCTTATGACCCAAGGGGAGGGAAAGTAAGTACCTTATTATTGTTTCGAACCAGTATAAATTCTTAGTCTTCTTTATTATTCTTGAAATTTTATTACTGCCTCTATCTATGAAGATCACTTGCAGCATAGTTAAATGTCATCAAGAATGGTCAACTAAGGAAAATTTCAATTCACCCCCTCTTGATTATTACTGGGTACCTATTCATTCATACCTCATACTATAGTCTTCATCTATTTTGTGATACAATACTAAGCACTAGCTATAACCACCATCATTCAAGCCAGTAGCAGGTAGCATTCAGAGGCGATGGTAAGCACAATATCTTGATCATTGTCGTCTCCTTTTATATATATTTTTGTGGCTCATTTTTGCATTTGAGCCAAGCCTATTATTGTATGTATATCTATATATTTTTATCCACTTTCAAGATTTGTACTGTTTTTGTAGCTCTGTACTTGTAATTTCTAGGTTGTGGGACGGGCTCATTTGTATTTATGTATATTTTGACCTTCCCAGGTTCATTTCTATTACTATTATTATTATTATTATTATTATTATTATTATTATTATTGTTGTTGTTGTTGTTGTTGTTGTTGTTATTGTTGTTGTTGTTTTTGTTATTGTTGTTGTTGTTGTTATGGTTGTGGTTGTTGTTGTTGTTATTGTTGTTGTGATTGTTATTATTGTTGTGGTTGTTATTGTTGTTGTTGTTATTATTGTTGTTCTTGTTGTTGTTGTTCTTGTTCTTGTTATTCTTGTTCTTCTTGTTCTTGTTGTTGTTGTTCTTGTTATTCTTGTTGTTATTTTTGTTGTTATTGTTCTTGTTCTTGTTCTTGTTGTTCTTGTTCTTATTCTTGTTCTTGTTCTTGTTCTTGTTCTTGTTCTTGTTCTTGTTCTTGTTCTTGTTCTTGTTCTTGTTCTTCTTGTTGTTGTTGTTATTTTTGTTGTTCTTGTTGTTGGTCATGTTATTATTGTTCTTCTTCTGTTCTTGTTCTTGTTCTTGTTCTTCTTCTTGTTCTTGTTCTTGTTCTTGTTCTTGTTCTTGTTCTTATTCTTGTTCTTGTTCTTGTTCTTGTTCTTGCTCTTATTCTTGTTCTTGTTCTTGTTCTTATTCTAGTTGTTATTGTTCTTGTTCTTGTTGTTGTTGTTGTTGTTGTTGCTGTTATTTTTGTTGTTATTGTTGTTGTTATTTTTCTGGTTGTTATTATTGTTCTTATTGTTGTTGTTGTTGTTCTTGTTGTTATTCTTGTTGTTGTTGTTGTTCTTATTATTGTTGTTGTTGTTCTTGTTGTTGTTGTTATTGTTGTTGTTGTTGTTCTTGTTGTTGTTGTTGTTGTTGTTGTTGTTCTTGTTCTTCTTGTTATTGTTGTTGTTGTTGTTGTTATTGTTATTATTGTTATTCTTGTTGTTGTTGTTATTATTCTTGTTCTTGTTCTTGTTGTTATTGTTGTTGTTGTTGTTGTTATTGTTGTTGTTGTTGTTATTGTTGTTGTTGTTCGTCTTCTTCTTATTGTTGTTATTATTGTTGTTGTTGTTCTTGTTGTTATTGTTGTTTTTGTTGTTATTGTTATTGTTATTGTTATTTGTTGTTGTTATTATTATTATTATGTTTATTATTATGTTATTTAGTTTCTACTCATTTTACCTAATACTAGCTGTTTCAGAGTTTGGGTTATCATACCTACTAGGAGGATATGATAAATGCCATCATGACTCGAGAAATCGAGTCATGACAGTTTGGTTACTAGATTTTTGCTTGTGTGCGGTGCGATCACGGAATGAAGTCCTCAATTGTAGTTAAAGATACTAAAGGACCCTCAATTATGAGAATTCTTATATCTTTTTATTTGAAAGAGAGAACATGGAATTAAGTGAGAGTTGGGTAACTTCACTTCATAAGCATGAAGAGATTAATGACTAAGATTTAAAAGGGAAGGTTAGAGATAACAAAACTTTGATGTGAACTAAGTGAATAGATTAATTAGTTAGATGGGGTTCATTCGAGAAAATAATGCTAAAACAATTACTACACTTGGTCGAGAGATATTTTGGTAAGAAAATAGTCATGATCGATAGAGATTGACTTCATGAGATTATTGCTAACATAGCGATAAGAAATATGACAAGTAGGGAAATCATAACCGTAGACCTCCTTAATCCTAAAGTCAATCAATTCTCTTTAGTGAAAAACATAATAGGATAAGATAAAAAAGTTGTATAGCCTGACCCCTTTCTCTATTGTTTTAATAATTAATATAATTTCTTGGTAAATTCGAGTGGTCAAGTCTAATAAATCTTTTAGTAGGTTTGTTAATATCTCAAATATGCAGAAGGCTCACTTTCAAATTTGGATAGACATAGAAGGAAGATTGGTTTTTGTAATGTTGTTGCTAACAGAATTCGGAAAATATGGTGCTTTTGGGATGTCTATCTTGTCTGCTTTATTATTTCAAACAGTTTACCTTAAAGATCAAGCATTTGAGTACTAACATAAAATATTAGTACACTATTGTTTATGCCAAAACTATTACCAGGAACGAAAGAAAATGAGGTACAAGATCAGATAAAATAGTGCTCAAATAGAAGGTCCTTAGGTTGTCTTTCGAGATTTCAATGTCATCCTTTCTCCTAGTAAAAGATCTTGAAAAGGATAGGTGAAAGGCAAGACATAATCCTAAAGGGGGAGGAACAATTTGTTCAATTTCATCATGAACTTATTTGCGACCATCTCTCCACCAAAAGCAGTGTTAGACTAGATTGAAAAAATACTTTGCTAATTTTTTTCATAGATTATTAGTTTCATCCCAGACCTATGCATCCCAATTTTTCATATGATATAACAAGTGGTCTCAAACTCTTGTGGGAGTATGAAGATCTTAATAAAAAGTTGAGAGAAGTGTTACTAAATTTGGCAAGAATGTAAGGGTGTATTTCACTTATATTGATAGATCAGAGGTGCATTTAAGCTTAGTTAATCAAGTAGGTGGGTGTTTTCAAAACTGTCAATAGTTCATAGATAAAACTAGTAATTTATATCAAATTTAGATGTCTTCTCAATACTTCTCCTAGAGAAAAATAAGTAGAGTGCCTAGGGATGAAAAAGGGCTTGGATTTAAAATTCTTACTGGTATACAAAACTCTTTTGCTATTAAGAGGTGTTGGAGACTCAGAACCTAACCAAGTCTATGGGATGAATATTTGAAGGCTAAGTATTATATCAAGTTTAACTTAGTTACAAGCAGCTAGGGCTTAGGACAATCAAAAAGCTGGAGAAAATTACTAAATTGTGGAGATGCGGACCTCACATGCTATGGGAAAATCAACAATGGTTCTTCTCTCTTATGGTAGGATAATTTGATTGGCATTAGTCCATTAGCTTCACTCTCACAGCCAGGTTCAAGACTCAAAAATGATGAAAATATTGTTGATAGCTGTTGGAATACCAATTTGCTCATGGAAACAGTCTCTCAGAGACTTCAAAATCACATTGATAAGATCAAAATCAACAATCGCAACTCTAGACCATGAAAAATGATGGCAACTTTATGTGTGCATCTGTATGGGCACTTATTAGATAGAGGAAATCCAAGAAGGATACATACAGCAAGCTATGGACGAAAGGGATTCCATTCAAAATTGAAGAATCTTGAAAAGAGAACTCTCACTGGATGATTCTTTAACCAAGTATTGTTAGCTTATAGGGTCTACATATAACTGTTGTAGTATGTTTTGAGGGTGATATCACTAAGAGGATCTGGAGTTTCTTCGCTAATTTCTTGGTTATTAAACTCAACAAATTCAATATACGACTATCTGTACTACAATCCTTTGTAAAAGACTCTTTGTGTTATTCTTCCCAATATCAGCAAGATGCAAGAGCAGATGTGGACACAACTCCACCTCCGTGAATACAAGGAATGCTTTCAAGTTAAAATGCTCTTGTTAGTATTGATTGGTCTTCAATATGACTATACTTTGACAAGCTAAAGTGTGATCCTGAAGATTGACTCCATGGAGTTTAAAAGTCCTCCATACATATAGCTATATAAGCTTTTCAAAAGCAAGTACAAGGGTCATACCTGTACTATTGTACTTTCTTACAAAAACACATTTCATAAAACAAAGACCACCATTCCTTTCAAACTAAACAAAAATATTCAAAAGAAAGACTATTAAACTAAAGACTATGTTAGAAAAATCTCATTTTCTAACACTACTCCTTGAGATTTTTCTCGGATACTCTTAGCTTAGCCCTTAGAACTTTAAATTTCCCTTTAGGAAGAGCCTAGGTCATGATGTTGGCAATTTGCTGATTTGAGCTGCAATGAACAAGCTTGACTTTGTCATCCTTCTCTGCTTGAGTAATAGCATGAAACTTCGCATTTACATGCCTATTATGACCATGTTGCACTGGATTTGTGGGCATAGATATTGCTGACCTGTTGTCAACCTTAATGACAGTAGCTTTTATGTCATTTTGGTCCAAATCGCGTAGCATCTTTCTTAACCATAGAGCCTGATTTATTGCACTGGCAGTGGCTATTTATTCTGTTTCTATAGAAGATTTAGCTACCGCCTCTTGCTTTTTTGAATTCCATGAAAACATGCCTCAACTAAGTGTAAAAGCATATCCAAAAGTGCTTTTCATGTCATCAATGCTTCTTGCCCAATCACTATCTGAATAACCCATGAGTTTCCCTTGTTCTTTCTTCCTAAACCAAATACAATAATCAGAAGGTCCCTTGATATATCTCAATCTTTGCTTAGTGACACAAAGATGAACTTGACTTGGACATGCATAAACCTCAATAGAAGACTTGCCGCAAACATAAGATCAGGTCTTGTTGTTGTCAAGTACAATAAACTACATATTAGACTTCTATAAATTGCAGGATCAGCCCTATCACCTCCTTCAAACTTCAAAATCTTTTCATTCTAAATTAATGGTGTCGATACAGGCTTGAACCTCTCCATCATGAACCTTTTAAATATCCCATGCATATTTTCTCTGTGAAATGAAGATTCCATTAGTAGCTTGATGAATCTCTATTCCAAAAAAGAAATTTATTTCACTCAAATTTGACATTTCAAACTTGGTCTGTATTTCTTGCTTAAACTAATTCATCATAGCTTCATTGTTTCCTATTAACAAAAGATCATCAACATAGAGTGACACCACAAGTACATCTCCTCTTTAAGCCTTCTTCACATATAAAGTGGCTTCATTTTCATTTCTCTTGAAGCCACAATAAATGAGATGATCATCAATCTTACAATACCATGGTCGAAGAGCCTATTTTAACCCATACAATGCCTTGTGAAGTCTGCAGACTTTATCCTTCATTTCTTCAACTTGAAACCCTTCTAGTTGATCGACATAAATTGCTTCCTGCAATTACCCATTTAAGAATGCTGATTTCACATCCAAATGATACAACTTCCAATTTGATCGAGCTGCCAAAGCAATTAGAAGCCTTATTGTATCATGACTGTCACGACCCAACCTAAGGGCCGTGACTGGCACCCGTTTGGGGAGCCCAAACCATAAAATCAAACCAGACTCCCATCTAGGTTACTATTCATCTCTGAAAGTGGAAATGTGTCTCCATAATCCAGACCTACCACTTGTGAATAACCTTTTACAACAAACCTTGCCTTGTATTTATAAACTGAACTATCTGGTTTAAGCTTGGTTCGATAAACCCATTTCACCCCTATTATATTTCTATTTTTGGGTTTATCAACTAGCTTCCATGTGTCATTCTTCTCTATCATACCAATCTCCTCCTTCATGGATTTAGTCCATACTTCATGTCTTGATAGGTATCTGGCTCTGAGATTATAACATTACATCTTTCATATATCTCAAAAAGAGATCTTATCTTAAAAATTAGCGAATCAGGTAAGGATTCGCTATCTGACTCATCAGCTTATTCTAGATTTTCAGAGCCAAATGACCGGACTACAAGCATCTAGCGCAAATTCTGAAAACTTGTATTTTCTTTCTCAATTTTCTCCTTATCCCAGTTCCAAGTAAGCATTCTCATTCACTACTATATCTCTTTTAATGGCGATAGTTTTTGTTTGCAGGTTGAAAAGTCTGTAACTTTTGGCTCGTGATGAATAGCCTATAAAGATCCCCAATTCACCTTTCAGTTCAGGTTTGCTTCTTTTGACTAAAGGGACATGAGAATAGTATATTGAACCAAAAACTATTAGATGCTTAGCAGATGGTTGTATTCTACTCCATGCCTCAATAGGATTCATTTCATCCACAGCTTTAGTTGGCAACCTATTTAACAAATATAGTAAAGTAGAAACAGCTTCAGCCCAAAAGCTTTGTGGTAGTTTCTTTTCAAGTAACAAACATCTAGCCATTTCAACAATTATCCTATTCTTCATCTCTGAGACTCTATTTTGTTTTGGTGAATAGCTTACTATCAACTTGTGATCAATCCCCATATCTTCACAATACTTATTGAACTCATTTGAAATGTATTTATCATCATTGATTGACCTCAAGGCCTTTAGCTTGCAGCCAGTTTCTCTTTTCACAAAAGCTTTAAATTTCTTAAAAACTGAAAATATTTGAGACTTATTCTTTAAAAAATACACCCACATCATCCTTGTTAGGTAATAAATAAAGAGCACAAAATATTTATTGTGTCCTAAAGATGATATCTGCATAGGTCCATACACATTAGTGTGAACTAGCTCAGGTTATGCGATTGCCCTCTAGGTAGCATTTTTGGGAGATGCTTTCCTATGTACCTTACCTATCTAACACGATTCACAAACCTCTTTAGATAGTGAAATTTTAGTCAAATCCTTAGTCAATCCCTTTTCATACATATACTTTAAGGTAGCATAGTTAAAATGATCATATCTTTTATGCCACAACCATGATTCATCCATACTTGCAAAAGTTGCACTACCAATCTTCCAATCTAAAGGAAAAGCTTTATCCACCATTTTTACTTTAACAATCAAGTTATCTTTAGAGTCAAAAAATAGACAATGTTTGCCCTTAAAAGGTAAAGAATATCCTTTAGACATCATTTGATCCACATTTAACAAGTTACATGCTAAAGAAGGAACATACAATACATCATGTATAAATTTTGTACCCTATCTAGTTTAAAAAGGAACTGAACCCTTTCTAGGTGTGTCATTTCGCCATTTCCCATCGTAACTTTAGCTTTGAATGACTTATCAAGTGTGTGTAACAAGAGCTCATTGTGGAATGTGTGACTCGTACATCCATTATCCATGAACTATGAGGATTTTTTGGTTGGGTCTTCTTCATGAGAAGCCATAAAAAAGCTTTCTTCTTCCTTTTTCGACTTCTCTACAAAATTTGCCTACTGCACAAGGTGTTATTGTGGCTAAATCTGCTTGACCTGCAGTTCCTCTAAATATGACCCATCCTTCTATAGAATCTATACTTAATTGATGGATTTCCTTTGAACCAGCAGTCCTTTTCTTGATGATTAGTTCTTTTACAATGGATGCAACGTTGAAACTTCCCTTTCTTTAAAGATTCTTTCCATGTTTTTTCTTTTACTGCTTTATCTCCTTTGATCCTTTTGTTGTCTCTCATAGGTTGCTTGCCTTTATGTTATGCCTGAAATGCCACTTTGGCTGATTCTTCATCTATTATACTTGATTGTTGTTCTTGAGCTTGCAACTTGTTGATTAACTCTACTACAAATAGAGTCTTCAAATCACAAGATTCCTCTATTGCTGAAATCTTGGACTCAAACTTTACTGGTAAGCTTATCATCATCTTCTCCACCAACTTTGAATTTGGAAAGTTTTCACCAAATAACCTTATTTTGTTCACAATCTCCATAAGTTTGGCAGAATACTCTTTCACCGTATCTCTGTTTTAATATCTCAAATTCTCTTTTGAGAGTTAAGAGTCTGACGATCTTAACTCGATCACTTCTATCAAACTCCTCTTTCAACTTCTCCCGTGCTTCTTTAGGTGTTTCACAAGCCATTATTCATGTGAAAATCATATCTAGAAGTACTGAATGAAGACATGTGAGGGCCTTTGGTTTCCTTGACTTCACATCTTCATAAATCTTCATTTCTGCAACCGTTGGATATAGTCCAAGTGGAAGAGGATTATCTTCACTTTCAATTGTTTTCCAAAATCTAAGAGCTTTGAGATAAGTCTTCATCTTAATCGCCCATATATGATAATTTTCTTCTGTAAACCTAGGAGGGCCTACACCCAAGAAGTTGTTGGATGCCATGTTATTGCTGCTCCACTGTTTCTTAAAAGAAGCAGAGAAAACCTTAACCTTTGCCTTCACAGATCCCTCAAGAAAAAGGGCTCTGATACAACTAATGATGTTTAGAAATTTTTAGAAAAAGAAGAAGGTTTAGCAGTAGCTTATTTTCATAATCAAAACTCATCCATACATATAGCTATATAAGATTTTCAAAAACAAGTAAAAAGGTCATACCTATCTAACTACCATTGTACTTTCTTATAAAAACACATTCCATAAAATAAGGACCACCATTCCTTTCAAACTAAACAAAAATATTCAAAAGAAAGACTATTAAACTAAAGACTATGTTAGAAAAATCTCATTTTTCTAACAATATTAGGATAAGGGAGAAGAAAGTGGCATGTGCAAATTATGAATTTCTTATTCACTATTTGTTCTACTACTCTTTTGGAAGCTCATCTGAAAAAGGAAAAATCCCTCTATAGCATAGGAATGGGACGGTTACACTGTAACTGTCTTTTTGTTCATATTAAAAATAAATTTGAAAAAAACATATATTTGCAGTGATCACTTATTTTTTAAGGATGAGTTTTGGACATGATCAGTATGGTAATAGTCCAGCCCGACTTAGGAAACTTTTGGAGAAGTTAACTGATTACCTATGATGTTCCATCCTCCGTAGGTATAGGGTGGTTTTGGGTAACCAAGCTCCTACTTTTGTATATATATTATCAGGTCCATATTCGATAGATGGACAAACTTTAAAAATGGTTAACTGCATCAACTTAAACATATAGAATGATCAAATCACATAAGATGAATGGTCACTTGGCTCAAATAAAATTTTATAGCTCATGAGGAAGAGAATCACAAAATAATAAAACAAATAAAAATAGATGCCAAGACTTAAGTGTATGACTATAAAATTCATGTCGAGAAAATAATAATCAAGGGACGAAGAATATTACAACAATCAGCATTTTATTTCAAGGAGTGAGTTCTACAATCTCTATGAATTCCCTGATTTGCCTTTTCAAATATGAATTCAAGGGCTCTTTAGCTTATTCTTGAATCTTAAAAGATAGATTTGATCTTGACTTGTACTTGAATTCAAGGGATTTTGGACTTGATCTTGAATTCGATGGTCTTGATCTTGATATGTGAATTTGATGAACTTGAACTTGATATGATCTTGTTCTTGAACTTGATCTTGACTTGTACTTGAATCCAAGGGCTTTTGGGATTGTTCTTGAATTCGGTGATCTTGATCTTGATGTGTTCTTGAACTTGATCTTGACTTGTACTTGAATCCAAGGGCTTTTGGGATTGTTCTTGAATTCGGTGATCTTGATCTTGATGTGTTCTTGAACTTGAATGCTTGATTTCTTGAACTCTTCATGTTGCTTGTAGAGAAATCTGTATGTTTGATCCACTCTCTCTGGCATCTTGTTAGAATTCTTGATGTTAATTCTAAATCATGAGGACCCTTTTATATAGTTGCAGAATAGAGGAGTCATGATAGAATCAGACCTTCTTCCGACCAATCAGATTTAAGGTGACATGGCACAGGAAAAGTGATAATAATAGGTTTCTTGAGTTATGATGGAATAGAATAGGTTTCTTGAGTTATGATGGAATCAGGGTTCCTTCTGGCAAATTAGATTTAAGGTGACATGGCACAGGAAAAGTGATAAGAATAGGTTTCCTTTTAAGTGACATGGCGATATTTGGTTGGTTGGGACACATCACTTGCATATGTGGCACATATTTATTGACCTTTGATTTAGACAGGAATGCCAAATCATTTTGACATGTGGCGTGGTCCTATTGTCTTCTTTATTTGACTTGGCATGTCATGTCATCTAACACATGGCGTCAAGTGGGCCTCTTGGATGAGAGGATATTAGGCCCAAACAAGTGGGTCATCTTTTGTCCAAATAAATGAATTTGGATTTTTAATTAAATTCGTATTTTATTGGATTTTAATTAATTAACCCAGTTACATTAATCTATAATATTTATTTGGACTAATATTTTGAATTTAATATAATTTCAATCATATTATAAAATTTATATTTTAATAAATTTTATATAATTACAAATGCTCCCTACTTCAAGTCTTGTCAATAATTTTTTTTTTTGAGACTAGACTTGAAGTAAAGATTTTTATTTATTTATCTATAGCTTAATTTGTCCAAAAATAGGGACAATTTTAACTGCAAGTCTTGTCAATAAAATTTTTCTTTTTTTGAGACTAGACTTGAAGTAAAGATTTTTATTTATTTATCTATAGCTTAATTTGTCCAAAAATAGGGACAATTTTAACTGCAAGTCTTGTCAATAAAATTTTTCTTTTTTTGAGACTAGACTTGAAGTAAAGATTTTTATTTATTTATCTATAGCTTAATTTGTCCAAAAATAGGGACAATTTTAACTGCAAGTCTTGTCAATAAAATTTTTCTTTTTTTGAGACTAGACTTGAAGTAAAGATTTTTATTTATTTATCTATAGCTTAATTTGTCCAAAAATAGAGACAATTTTAACTGCCCACATGTTACGTGTCCAACATGTTGGACAACCCCCATAAGTTCCCTTTTCATGACCTATATTTGCTTAAAAGAATTTACGTGGGACCCTTGGGTACCATTTGGATTCTTGTTACTTTTCTTTACAAGCCTAGTATGACTATGACACCTTTTTTAGATTCCATTAGGAGTCAAATCTCAAAGACTCTGTTAGAACCCACACTTTGGCACGGGGATTAATATTAATGTGCAGTTACTAGAAAATCCTTAAACATGAATAGGCAAGAACTTTCTCCAATCTTTCTTCTACTCAACCAAGATCATCATATATACATATATACATCCAATACTTGTACCAGAAATCAAGATACCTTCCATTACAACAAGAAAAGAACAAGAAGAACATGGAAAAACCCCACTGCCGTGAACAGTAACCCATACGGGTTACTGTAGCAGTGTGGGAATTGGAGTTTTTCGACCCTTCCTTCGATTCCAAGCCTTCAAGCCTAGTGTATTGAGTCCCCCAAGTATCGTAAGGGCAATAGTTCGTGAAGAAAACGCGTGGATAGTGGCAATCGAAGTTGTGAATTGTGAAGGGCAATTTTCGGTAAGTTATGAATTCTCTTCGTTTAAGTTAAATTGAAGCTTATAAATGAGTTAAGGGATGGTAATTGAGTATAACAATCAAGGAATATAGCTTGGTTAAGTAAGTTTTGGTATGGAATGGTATGTAGTTCAAAAATTGGATTATTGTGTGTATTTGTGGTTTTCTTGTTTTGAATTCATGAGTATGGGTTTAATTAGCTTGGAAATGATCCCGGTGGTGTAAATATAACATTAGATATGTTTAGTAATCATCCTTAGTTATTTGGTTGAAGTTTAACTCCTTTAGCAAGAATTTGGGCGTTTTAACGCTAGAAAACTATTTTGAGCGTTAGGGCGTCATGTTGCGCTTCTTGAGGCTTAAATTGGTTCTGGAGGATGCTAAGTATGTATATATCTAGTAGCCAAATCAGATTTTCATTTCGTCGTCGGAATATGAAGTTATACCTTCTAGCGCTTTACGATCTAGATTGACGCTAGGGGCATATATGGCGCGTTACGGCATTGTGTTGCATATTTTGGAGTCCCTAGTGGATCTTAAGAATGTTATATGTATGTATGATGAGGGGGCTATCCAGTTTTGCAAATTCCAAAGTTCACATCAAATTGTGGTTTTCTAGCGTTTTGCGATTTCGTTTGACGCTGGGATGTTATAATTGAACTTTTGAAGTTTCAAGTAGTGCTTGAGTATATTGAACATGTAAGTAATGCAATAGCAGCCCTGTACTTTCAGTTTTGAAGAAAATTAATCATGTTAGCAAGTTGTCGGAAGGTTGAGGTTGATTTGGCCTCTTGTTGAATTTGCATTACTAGTATTAAGGTTGTTATTGTTGTGCTGTTGTTGTTGGCTGAATAAGGGGTCAATTGGAACCCCGGGATGTCTATATATATAGGGGTTATGCTGCCGAATTTTCGATAGATTTTTGGAAGGAGTTTGATAAAAAAAAATGTCAAGAAAGTGTTGTAGCGTTCTAATGGTTATTCAATTGGACAATTGTAGATTCCGAGCGTTTGAAGGAGTAAATTGGATTCGAGTTGTGGGAGATTAATCTA
>DF363120.1:11681-62956 GCA_000787875.1 Solanum virginianum
AGGTAATCCACCAAGACTCCTGTGAGTATGGGTTGTGTCAGTCAGTTTGTATATTATGTTTTTATGCTAAGAGTTGGAAACATATCAGTCAGTTTGGATATTACGTTTGCATGTGGTGTTTGCATGTGGTGTTTGTTAGACATGCATGATTGAGTCCTTATGAGTCAAGAACTGAACCTAAAAATGATGTAACCAAAGGAGTTGATAGTTGATCTGATCAGTTGGGTTGAGGAATCTCCAATGAGACTAGATGAATAATTTAATGACCGTGAAGCTGGCCGTAAGAAGTCCCATTTAAAATTCAAAGGCTATTTTTATTAAGGTAGTGTTGATATTTTGGCCCAACCTCAAGTCTTTTTATAACCTTTAAACCCCCCCTTTTGGATTCCTAAACCTCTCATACACCAATTCTGACCCCTCATTCAAGACTAACCCTTAATCTTTAGAATCAAATTCTCTTAAGTATCACTCAAGAACTCTAGTGGGGATTTTAGCTTGGGAATCAAGGGAGGGCTCATTCTTCTTCAAATTTTTTCTTTGGATTCCTTCATTAGCTAAGGTGTGTGGGTTTGATCATTGGTTCGTTTCAACCAAGGAGACCCAAAACTTTTCTAGTAATTTTCATGAATTTTAGCTACTTTGAAATTGCATTTTTAATTATATTGCTTATTAAACTCAATTAGCATATGGGTTATACTTATTTTATGATTTTAAGTTGATTTGAACTATAATATGATAAATTTTATTGGATTTATGAAGTTATAAGTATACATGTTCCTTTTTAAGCTTGTTTATGCGTGTGTGATTATATTATGATTTTAAATGTGGATTTAATTATGTTTTTTGAAACAACCCTAAAAAGTGGCTAAAAATATGCCTCAGAAGTGCCCAGAATCATAATTTCCATATTTCACATAATCTGTGGGTGATATCAGAAATCCCACTTTATATTCTTGTTCAAGGGGTCAAATTAAGTGGAAAATGGGTGTAACCCTGATTTAATAGCAACAGTAACAAATTTTGAAACTCAGAAAAATACGATTACTAGTGAGGTTTAGCACCCAAGGCGCGATGTGCCATGGACGCGACTCAGTTCACTTTTGTGACTAGTTTTCCATCTTGGTCCAAGACTTTTGGGTCATGGGCCTAAGCATTCCCACAAGTGATAATGGCTATACTTAGCCTTATTTCACCTTCATACCATTCAAAACATTTGCCAATACTCACTTAAACATTTAGACAATATTTCATCTCCAATTTCAAGTCTCTAAAACTCATCCGGATCATAAGGTTCTCATTTAAGCTTCAATTCTCCATCTCTAATCTTCTTCAAGGATTCTCCAAAATAAAGGTATGTGGGTTTCAACCATTAGGTTCTTTCACCCATAGTGCCCATTCTTCCTTTTTACATAAAATACATGTTTCTAAGTTGATTTTACATATGGATTTTCTAGTATGAACTTGACTATGAACTAGGTTAAACCTTTATGAAATTGTAAATGTTTTACCATATTTTGAGCTATAAAAATCTAAGATCTACTGTGAGATTTGATGAAGGTTTCTGATGTATATTGCTTAAGGGTGTCACCATATATTGGTTTATAGTTTTATATTGAATGTCCTTGCATGATTTCATCCATAAATTGTATGGTTTTCCACTAGCACTATACACCCGTCAAGTGTTTGATAAAATATTTGGATTATCATTTCTTTAGGAATTGAAGGTCCAATGCATGTATGAGTTGAATGACTATATGATCATGAAATAAACATATGTATATGGTTTTCTTCTATATAGTATTGGAATATGACCATGTCTTACTCGGGGGTTGCACACCGGGTAACCATGTCGAGGGGTTTATACCTTGATAAACATATCAAGGGATTTGTACCTTGATAACCATATCAGCGAGTTTGTACCTTAGTCACCAAGGGTGGTATGGTGCAACATTCCACCAACAATGTCGAGCAGTTTATACCTTGATAACCATGTCAGGGATTTTGTACCTTCGTCACCAAGGGTGGTAGGGTGCGATGATCCCCCAACCAATTGATAGGGTTGGTACCTCAATCACCAAGGGTGCTATGGTGAGGTAATCCACCAATATGATAGTAGTCTCTTCTTTTACATGTACTATATTTTATATAATCATGATTTACTACATAACATCTCATGTGCATGCCATATGGCTATATTTATTTTATTGCATTGTTACATACTTAGTACATTCAAATGTAGTAATGCATACTCTATGCCTAAATGATGTCACCATGTTGGAACCGGAGCTTCACTTGATCATCCTCCTCGATGTGGCTAGTACTTCTTCTCTCAAGCTCTTTGGTAAGTCCTCCACTTCATGGACGATGTTGATGATCTCATACTATGTTTCAAGACAATCTTCTTTTATGTATATGTTGACTAGATGGTGCGCTTGGTAGCTTATCTTGGCCCTTGCTAAGTATCTAAGTTTTAAAGGTGTTGTTTGACATGCTTTGTATTATGGTATGAGCTTTGACTCTCTCTTGACTCTTGTTGTTTATGATATGAAAGATGACCCTTAGCCCCGATTATCCCCATTTACTCTCTCTTGTTTTATTTTATTGCTTTCGTGACCAAAGAAGTTTAATGATATGTTAAGAGACTTGCTTGGGGTCCCTTTGGGTTTCCCATATACCATGTCACATCCAGGCCATGGTCTTGGGTCATGGCAAACTTGGTATCCGAGAACTAGGTTATTAGGTCCTCGGCATCTAACATACTGTATCAATTAATGTCTTGTTCATAGTTTTGTTGTGCACCACAACTATGAGCAAGAGGCTTTGTGGCATTCAGGAAATGTTTCCCTTCTTCTTACTTTCTAACATGCTATAGAAGTAGAGGTAAGGTTTTCCCCCTGACGATTGTCCTTTGCTATGCTAGATCAAGCTTAACACGAGAGAAAGAAGAGCCTGCACACTCGAGGAGCAACTAGCTAATAGAGAGCTTTGGGATACTCTTACTTTGGTTGCACAAGTTGTTGCTAATCAAGAAAACCAAGGGGCCCAAGCCCTTCATGCTTCTACACCAGCAACTTGGATCAAATATTTCATGAGGATGAGTTCCTTAGGATTCCATGGGTTAAAGTTGACTGAGGACCCTTAATAGTTCATTGGTGAGGTTTATAAGATTTTGGCTATCATGGGTCTGAGGTCAGAGGATAAGGCAGAGTTAGTGGACTACCAACTCTAAGAGGTATCAGTAATATGGTACAATCAATGGAAAGAGGAGAAGGGGATTAACCATGTGGTACTTTAAGATAAGTTCAAGGCAGCTTTCCATGATCGGTGGAATTTATAAATTTTAAACAAAGGTCTATGAGTGTGAGAGAGTATACCCTCAAGTTCAACTAAATTTCAAAATATACTCCACACTTGGTGGCTAACTCAAGGTCTAGGATGAATGAATTTGTGATGGGTGTTTCCAACTTGGTGAGTAAGGAGTGCTGGTCCACCATGCTGATTAGTGAAGCTAAGGGGCCTATTTTAAGAGAGAGTTCCAAAGCCTAATGGTAGCCGATTTCACCAAGTCCAAGGGTCTTCTAATGCTTCTAATAAGGGGTTTCCTAATGACTTCCAAAGGACATAAGGTGTTGGTGTTATAGTTCCTAATGATGTGTTTCCAAGATGTGGTAAGGGTCATAAGGGCCCATGCTTTAGAGACACTAATGCATGTTATGGTTATGGAAAAGCAGGTCACAAAAAGGTTGATTTCCCTCATAATCGCAACAAAGGTAAGGATTTCACCCTCAAGGCTGGGGTGCTAATGTAGTTGCTTTGGGTAGAGGTGACTGACAAGATGGTGCCCTAAGGCACAATCAATGTTATACTTTGCATAGGAGGCAAGGGGTTGATGAGGTACCCAACATTTTTACCGGCATGTTTAAAATCTTCGATTTTGATGTGTATACATTAATTAATCCAGGTGACACTCATTCCTTTGTTACCCCCTTTGTTGCCAAAAAGTTTCATATTGTGCCCGCATTGTTATGTGAGTCATATGAGGTGTCTACTCCTATTGGTGCATCTATTATTGCTAGAAAGGTCTATAGAAATTATCCCATTTACATTTTGCATAAAATATTTCCTTTTGATCTTATTGAGTTGGACTTAGTTGATTTTGATGTCATTCTTAGGATGTGTTGGTTGCATGTCGACTATGACTCTATTGATTGTAGAACCGCAGGTCAAATTCTAATTCCCAAATGAACCCATCCTTCAGTAGAAGAGTCAAGATCTGGTGGTCAAGGGTAGGTTTATCTCTTGCACTAAAGCCCGTAAGTTAATCTCCAAGGGGAGTCTTTATCAAATTATGAGGGTTAGGGATGTAGAGCCCAAAGTCCTTCCCATCGTGTCAGTTCCAGTTGTAAATGAGTTTCTTGATATCTTTTCAAATGACTTTCCTAGTGTTTCCCTCAAAAGGGGATTAGATTTTTGTATAGACCTCCTCCTCGATACTCAACCAATTTCTATTCCCCTTTACCTTATGACCTCGGCGGAGGTAATGGAGCTGAAGGCACAATTGAGGAACTTATTGGAGAAAGGTTTTGTTAGGTAAAGCTAATTACCTTGGGGTGTACCGGTGTTGTTTGTGAAGAAAAAGGATGGGTCTCTTAGATTATGTATTGACTACCAATAACTTAATAGGGTTACAATCAAGAATAGGTATCCTCTTCCAAGGATTGATGATTTCTTTGACCAATTTCAAGGGGCTAACCGCTTCTCTAAGATTGATCTTCAGTCTGGGTACCATCAAATGAAGGTGAGGGAGTATGACATTGCTAAGACGGTCGTCCATACTTGGTATAGGCATTATGAGTTTGTTATGATGTTATTTGAGTTAACCAATGCACCGGCTATCTTCATGGATCTTATGAATAGGGTCTTTAAACCTCACCTTAATTCATTTGTTATGGTCTTCATTGATGACATTTTGATGTACTCACATTATGAGGATGAGCATAAGGGTCATTTGAGGGTAGTGTTGTAAGGGTTGAGGGAAGAGAAATCGTATGCTAAATATGAGAAATATTAATTTTTGTTGAAAGAAGTAGCCTTCCTAGGTCATGTGGTGTAGGGGGATGGTATTAAATTGGATTCTAAAAAGATAGATGTGATTAGAAATTGTCCTAGACCATTGACCCCATCAGATATTAAAAGCTTCATAGGCCTAGTAGGTTACTACCATAGATTTGTGGATGGGTTCTCTTTTATTGCTTTTCCCGTGACAAAGTTGGCCCAAAAGAAAGCTAAGTTTGTGCGGACTGATGAGTGTAAAAAGAGCTTCCAAACCTTAAAGGATAAGCTTATGTCTGCTCCTATATTCTTGCCACTGGATGGGCTAGAGGGGTTTATTATGTATTTTGATACTTCTAGAGCTGGTTTTGGTTGTGTCCTAATGCAAAATAGTAAGGTCATAGCCTATGCTTCTATGTATCTCAATGTGTATAAAAAGAGAAACCCTACCCATGATCTTGAGCTAGCTGTCATGGTATTTACATTAAAGATATGGCATCACTATTTGTATAGTGTGCATTATGATGTGTTCACCAATCATAAGAGCCTCCAATATGTCTTCACTCAAAAGGATCTTAACTTAAGGCAAAAAAGGTTGCTAGAACTTCTTAAAGACTATGATATGAGTGTGCATAATCATCCCGGTAAGGCTAATGTTGTGGCTGATGCTTTAAGTAGGGTTTCCATAAGTAGTCTAGCTCATGTTGATGATGGTGGCATAGAGGTGGCTAAGGAGGTCCATTAGTTTGCGAGATTGGGGGTTAGGTTGGAAGGAGTTGATAATGAGGTGTTATTGTTGTTGATGGTTCTAAATCTTCATTGGTTGAAGAAATGAAAGCTAAGCAAGATCTTGACACCATTTTGCTAGGATTGAAGGTGTTGGCAAAGGATGATAAGGTGGAGGTTTTCTCCCAAGGGGGAGATGGTGGCCTTAGGTACCAAGGTAGATTGTGTGTGCCTTATGTTGATAGCTTCAAGAAAAAGATTCTTGATGAGGCTCATCATTCTTCTAATGACCGATTTACCTAACCCAAGGCAAAGAGATTCCTACTTAGAAGTGGGAAGAGACTAATATAGATTTTTTGGTTGCGTTTCCCAAGATGAGAAAGGGTTTTAATTCCATATAGGTTGTGGTTGATAGGAAACAAAATTGGATCATTTTCTACTGGTTAAGACTACAGATAGGGATGAAGATAGGCTAGGTTGTACATTAAGGTTGTATGGGGTTCCTTTATACATCATATTGGATCATGGTGTACAATTCACTTCATACTTTTAGAGGTCCTTCCAATGAGGTCTTGGAACCAAGGTAAAGCATAGTACAACCTTTCACCCTCAAATGAATGGCTAAGATGAAAGGACTATCCAAACACTTGAGGATATTTTTAGGGTTTATGTATTGCAGCTTAAGGGTAGTTAGGATTATCATCTTCCATTGATTGAGTTTGCATATAACAATAGCTATCATTCTAGCATTGGTATAGCTCCTTTTGAGGCTCTCAATGGTAGACGTTGTAGATCACTGGTTGGGTGGTTTGAGGTTTGAGAGGTGGGTCTATTGGGTCCAGATCTGATTATGGATACTATAGAGAAGGTAAGGATGATTAGACAAAGGTTGAAAATAGCATAAAGTCACCAAAAGTCTTATGCTGATATGAGGAGAAGGGATTTTGAATTCAAGATTAGTGATTGGATTTATTTGAAGGTGTAATCTATGCAGGGTGTGGTCTATTTTGGTAAGAAGGGAAAGTTAAGCACTAGTTATATGGGTCACTATAGGGTGATGAGAAGGATTGATAAGGTGGCCTATGATTTGGATTTGCATAAAATGATGGAATTAGTTCATTCGGTCTTTCATGTGTCTATGTTGAGGAAATGTGTGGGTGATCCCAAAGTTATTATGGATAATAATGTTATGGGGGTAGTTGAAGACAACTAGATATATGAAGAAGTTCCGATAGAGATCTTGGATAGGTAAGTGAAGAGGTTAAGGAACAAGGAAGTTGCTTCTGGTAAGGTCCTTAGAGGAACCAACAAGTCGAAGGTGCTACTTGGAAGGCCGAAGCAGATATGCAAAAGCGATACTGTTATATTTTCCACTCCACTTAAGCCTAAGATATTGATATAATTCTTTATATTATCTCAAGTCTTTTGTTCAGCTCTCATGTCATTACATACGGTCATGTTTAAATTGACAAGTTCATGATGATTTTACATTTATGTTGAGATTTTTGAAATGTTATTTAAGTGCATTGTTGCATCCTTATGTGGGTTGAAATTGTCATGTTGTAATCTCTCATACATATTTCCTTGACATTCGGGGATGAATACTCCCAAGGGTGGGATATTGAAATGACACCAAAAAGTGCCCGAAAATGTGCCTCGAAAGTGCCTAGAATCATAATTTCCATATGTCTCAAAATATGTGCGTGATATTAAAAATCTGACTTTATATTCATGTTTAGGCGGTCAAATACATAAGGTATTGATCTAAGTCCTAAAATATATGCTTCTATGTTGATTTTACCAATGGGTTTTCTCGTATGAACTTGACTATGAACTATGTTAAAGCTTCATGAAATTGTTACTGTTTTACTATGTTTTGAGCTATGAATCTAAGATCTATTGTGAAATTTGATGAAGGGTTTTGATGTATATTGCTTGAGGGTGTTACCAAGTATTGATTGATGTTTTTACATTGGATTTCCTTGCATGACTTCATCCATAAATTGCATGATTTTACAATAGAACTAGAAACCCACCAAGTGTTTGATAAAATGTCTGGATTATGATTTGTTGAGGAATTGCATGTTCAATGCATGTCTTATGAGTTGAATTACTATATTTTTATGAATTAAATGTATGTATATGGTTTTCTTCTATAGTGTTAGAATGTGACCATGACCTACTCGGGGGTTGTGCCAAGTAACTATGTCGATGGATTTGTACCTTGATAACCATATCGAGGGATTTATACCTTGATAACCATGTCAGGGGGTTTGTACCTCGGTCACCAAGGGTGTGATAATCCAGCAACCATGTCAAGGTGTTTTTACCTTGATAACCATATTGAGAGGTTTATACCTCGGTCACTAAGGGTGGCAGGGTGCAACAATCCACCAACCAATTGCTGAGGTTGGTACCTCAGTTACCAAGGGTGGTAGCGTGCGATGATCCACCAATATAGTGGTCTCTTCTTGCATATATATTATGTTTTATATAAGCATGATTTACTACAAAGCATCTCATATGCATACAATATTGTTATATGCTACTCATTGCCTATGCTTATGCATTTCGATTATGTACTTATCTCTTGTTGCATTGCATCCTACATACTTAGTAAATTCAAATGTACAAATGCATACTCTATGCCTACATGATTTCACAATGTAATAACCGGAGCCCCACTTGATCATCCTCCTCCACGTGGCTAGTAGGACTTCTCTCAAACTCTTTGGTAGGTCTTCTATTCTAGGGATGGTTTTCATGATGTCATACTATATTTCAAGACTATCTTCTTTTATATATATGTTGACTATGATGGTGAGCCCAATAGCTTGTCTTGGTCCCTGCTAAGTATCTAAGTTTTAACAGTGTTGTTGGACATGCTTTGTATTATGCTATGAGCTTTGACTCACTCTCAACTCTTGTTGTTTATGATATGAAAGATGTCCCTTTGCCCCAATTATCCCTATTTATTATCTCTTGTTATATTTTATTGCTTTGGCGACCAAGGATGTGTAATGATATGTTAGGAGGCTTTCTTATGGTCCCTTCAAGTTCCCCATGCATCGTGTCATGTCGTGGCCCTTGGATTGGGTCGTGATAGTTTCACTAGAATTTCATATTATATTGTTGATTTTAGATTGAATTCTTAATGATCCATGCTATCCTTACATCATTCATAATATTTGCATCAATTAATTGGATTTCAATGTAAATTATGAAGTGGATTAAGCCTAATTATGTTCTATGATATGATTTTGATAAGATATTGGTTATGACAAGAATGTGATCGCATATATGTCTATGATTATGGTTCTTGGAACATTTTGGGTGCTTGCACCATCTTGTATATGAATGGGCTGCCTATGCATGAGCATATGTGTCTATGATTATGGCTCTTTGACCATTATGGGTGCTTGCAACATTTTGTATTGATGAACGAGCAATTCCTATGCTTGAGTATTATGACTATGAGCAATGATTTGTCATTTGAGCCTAAGTATAAAATTTATGAACTATGTTTGGCTTTTAAGCCCAATTACGCATTGAAGTGATTTGAAATGACTTGCCTCTTTAAAATAATATATATATATATATATATATAAGTATTCTCGTGGGATATTGACTCAGGGGGCGACAGGGTCATCCCCATAGGTCCTTTCCTTTTCTTTCAACTATGTGCTAGAATAGGAATGGTAGTCATCATCAAAAGGACCAGGTTGTAAGGGATGGCCTTTCATTTATGATATGAGACGATATGATTTGATAAGTAAATCTTTTCTAAATGACCAAGTCATAAGGAAGTTGGCCGCTAAATATAAACTGACTGGGTTATAAGGTGTGGTGTAGATTACATTTGGCAAGTACTCTTCTCATACTCGATAGGAGGTGAATATCGGGAAAAATCATGTAATAGGTCGCATTAGTTTAAGATGTCAGTTATGGCTACATCCCCTTTATATATGTGCATCATTTGCATTTCATGTATCCTAAGTTTCATAGCATCTTGTTATATTACATTACCTGTTATATATCTCTTTCTATATTATCTTTCCATATAACATTGTATGCATGTTTTGGTAGGTTACATGCATTGTATCCCGCATACTTAGTATATTCAAATGTACTAATGCATAATTTTTCCTACATGATCTCACTATTTAGGACCGAGGACTACTATCATCCACCATATGACTTTAGCTTGGATCGCAATTTTTTTATTGTGGTGAGTGTTATATTCCAAATATAAGCCATCATTCCTTTACCTTATGTTGTTATTGCTAATGCTATCTATACTTTGAGGGTAAGCCCGGGATATGTCTTGGCCCCACCCCATCTTATGACTATAAGCATTGTTGGACATCTTGTAGGCTCTTTTATGGATATATGCTATGTGTCAAATTTTGATTTCATGATTATGGTATCTATTGGATATGGCTATTATGGATTGAGTATGAGAATCATGATAAGTATGTACGTTTTGATGTGAAAATGTTGGAGATTGTAAGTCCCGTATTACCCCCATAGAGTGAGTCACTCTAACTCGCCTCTTAGTATTTATGTGGTATGTGCTATGTGAATTCATGTTACTCCTTTTCCCTATGACATCGCATAGCGTGAGGCCTATTTTCCTATCCCTTAGAACTATGTGTTTACTATTCCAAAACACTTTTGAACCGATGATGTGAATTTGGATACTTTGACACTAGTTTGGGGACTCTCGAGTTCCCATTCACCATGTCACTCTTAGACCCTAGTCCGGATTATGACAGAAATGGTATCAGAGGACTATGTTTATAAAAAGTTCTTAGAGTCCAACATGCAGTGTCAAGTAGAGTCTTATTCAGATATGTAAAGTACGCCATATCTATGGGTAGGAGGCTACAAGGCATTTTAGAAATGTTTCACTTTTTCATGATCCTTATCATGCAATGGAAGGTGTTATAAGAAATCGTGTCTCTATTCCTCCCTACTAGATAGGTGAGTTACTTTGGGCTCGTAATGCAACCAAGAGCATGGAAGATGTTGTAGCTTATCTTATAGATAGGGTTAAAGGGAGTGAGTGAAGGATATACATTGTTTGAGAAGCTCGCTCCTTTAGATATATAAAGTTTTCTTGGATTGGGTAGTTATGATTGAAGGTTGCACCGACCACATGAGGTTGTAACATGTGTTCACCCAAAAAGATCTTAACATAAGGCATAGGAGATGGTTGGAACTCCTTAAGGACTATGAAATTAGTGTACAATATCATCCCGACAAGCCAAGTGTTGTAGCCGATGCTCTTAGTAGGCTATCTATGGGACATGTGACTCATGTTGAGGAAGGGAAGGAAAGGTTGGCAAAAGATACTTATCGTTTGGCTAGATCGGGTGTAGATTAGCCGACTCTAATGATGGTGGTATTCATGTTCTGTATGGGGTCAAACATTTTCTGGTTGCTGATGTCAAGGCTATGCAAGATCAAGATCCATCATTTGTTGGATTGAAGAGGTTGGTTGGCAACAAAATAAGACAGAGGTTCCCTCCTAAGGGGGAGATGGTGTGCTTCGATATCAAGGTCAGTTATGTGTTCCAGATGTGGGTGATCTTAGGAGGGTGACCATGAGTATTGCCCATAAATCTCATTATTTGATTAACCAGGGGACTACTAGGGTATATGGGACTTAAGGGGAGATATTGGCGACGTGGTACAAAGAAAAACATAGCCAAGTTTATATCTGAATGCCCTAATTGCCAACAAGTGAAGGTAGAACACCAAAAACCTAGTAGATTGATTCGAGATATTGAAATTTCTACTTGGAAACGGGGAGAGGTGTAAATCGATTTTGCGATTGGTTACCTTTGATTTGAAAGCAATTTGATTCATTTTGAATTTTTTTTACTAGATAACTTAATCAGCTCACTTCTTTTATATTGAGACTACTTTCAATGTGGAAGACAATGCCAAGTTATATGTTTGACAGTTAGTAAGATTGGATGGTGTGCCTACGTTTATTATATCAGATTATGGTGCCCAACTTACTTCTTACTCTTGGAAATCATCTCAAAAAGAGACATGGTACTAAGGTAAAGTTGAGTACAGCCTTTCATCCTCAAACCGATAAACAAGTCAAGAAGACAATAAAAACTTTGGAGAACATGTCGAGGACTTCTGTGTTGGAATTTCAAAGGTTATTGTGATGATCATCTTCCATTTATTGAGTTTGCGTACAACAATAGCTGTTATGCTAGCATTGGTATGGCACCGTTTCAGGCTTATTTTGGTAAAAGCTGTAGGTCTTTGGTGGGCTGGTTTGAGTTAGATGAGATGACTTCTATAGGCCTGAATTTAGTGTTGGAGGCTATGGAAAGAGTGGAATTATTTAGGGAAAAGTTGAAGATGGTTAAAAGTCATCAAAAGTTTTGTTTGGATGTTAGAAAGAAGGATCTTGAGTTTCGTAATAGAGATTTGGTGTATATGAAGGTCTTACCTATGAAGGGTGGGATGTATTTTTAGAAGAAGGGCAAGTTGATTCCATGATATGGAGGTCCTTAGGATGGTGTTGAGCGGACTCGAAATATGGCTTATAGGTTTGATTTACCTATAGATTTGAATTCTAGTCACAAAGTATTCCATGTCTCTACATTGGGGAGGTTAGTTGGTGATACTAGTGATAATTGATGTTGAGGAGAACTTGGCTTATGAGGAAATTTCAATTGAGATCTTGGATGGGCAAGTGGAGAGGCTTCGCCACAAGGATCAACATGTTGGAAGTACTACGTGGGGAGTGGAATCAAGCATGATGCAAAGATACCTGTATAATTTCCAATCTACTCAAACCTATGGTTTTAGGTACTATATCCCAACGGTCTTAATTATTCCACTCTTGAGTCTCATATTATGACATGCATACATGTGTACGAAAATGATTTTTAGGATGTTTTGAATAATTTAAATACGTTTTGATATGAGTTTTAAAGACTATAATTTTCTAATGATGAATTATGCATTGTACCCTATGTTTGGACATTTCATATTCTAAGTTAAGCCTTTCAAGCCCTGTTCTAGCATATTTGAGGATGAATATTCTTGTCATGACTGAAGTCTAGGGCCTAGACATGACATGGCTCAAGGGGAACCCAAAGGGACCCCAAGCAAGCCTCTTAGCACATCATTACACATCCTTGGTCTCGGAAACAATAAAATAGCAACAAAGAGTAGAAATAGGGAATCTGGGGCTAAGGGACATCATTCATATCATAACAACAAAGCTAAGAGAGAGAGTCAAGCTTTTAACATTACACATGATATGTCCAGCAAAGCCTCTACTACATAGATAAGAGCGGGGGCCAAGACAAGAAACCGGCTCACTCTCATAGTCAATATTTACATAAAAGAAAGGTAGTTTAAGAACATAGCATGATATCATAAGTAATGTTACTGTAATGGAGGAATCACCCTTGAGTGGAATCATACTAGTCATATGGATGGAGATACTCAAAGGGGGCTCCGGTTCCTACATGGCAACATCATTTAGGCATAGAGTATACTTAGTATATGTACTAAGTATGTAGGATGCAATTCAACAAGTGATAAGCACCATAATTAAAATGCATAATATAAGAAATGAATAAGCATATAGCAATATGACATGTGTGAATGATGCTTGATGTAAAAGCATCCTTATATAAAACTTAATCTATAGGTAAGGAGAGACCACTCTACTGCAAATTTAAGGCCTACCACCTCCTTAGAGAGGCATATGAGGTACAAACCCCTTCATGTGGTTGATGAGGTAGAAACCTCCTAATGTGGTTGATGGAGTACAAACACCCCAGCATGGTTATCAAGGTACAAGCCCCTCGACATGGTTGCATGGGCTTGCCATCTCCCGAGCGAGGCGATCGAGGTACAAAACCCCTAAACAAGGTTACCCAAGCCTATGACCTCTCGAGTGAGGCTTGGTCATTTTCCCCACATCATAGAAATAATATCATATACATATATTCCTTGCATCATTATATAGTCATTCAACTCATAAGACATGTATTGAGTCGTCAATTCCTCAAGAACACCATACCCGAATATTTTATCGAACACTTAGTTGGTGTGTCGTGCTAGTGTAAAAGCATGCAATTCAAGAGTGAAATCATGCTAGAAAATTTAGTGTCAAACCATCAATAAATACTTGGTGACACCCTTAATCAATATACATTAGAACTCTTTATCAAATCCCATATTAGGTTATACAATTATAGCTTCAATCATGCTAAAACAGTAAGAATTTCATGAAATCCCAACATAGTATGCAGTGAAATTCATAATAGATAAGTTCATGAATAAATCAACTTTAAATCATGAAATTTTAAGTAAAAAGGAGGCTTGGGTATCATTGGTGAAAGGAACCCATGAAAGAAATGCACTTACTTTAGTATTGGAGAATAGCTTGATGAATATTGGAGATGGAGACTTGAAGCTTAATTGAGAACCTTAAGATTTGGATGTGTTTTGAAACATGAATTTAGGAGATGAAATATTGGCTAAATGTTTGAGTGAGTATTTTTGGGAATGTCTTGAATGAAATGAGGGTGAAAATAACGCTAAGTATAGGCATTTTTATGCATGCGAACACTTAGGCCCAAGACCCAAATCCTTGGACCGAGATTGAAAAACTGGGTAAAATTTGCATTATGGCGCACCCTTGGCGTGTTGTGCTAGAGTCGTGAAAAGCTCTCTGCAAATGCATTTTTGGGAATTTGAGATTGCAATTTGTTTGCTCTAAAATTGGTCCCTCTCAATTTGACCTCCTAAACAAGAATATGAAGTCGAATATTTGATATCACGTACGAATTTTGAGATATATATGGAAATTACGATTCCAAGCACTTCCTAGACACATTTTTGGGCACTTTTCGGGGTCGTTTCAATATCTCCCCCTTGGGATAATTCATCCCCAATTGTCAAAGAAGTGTATTTGAGAGATTAAAACATGACACTTTTAGCCCACATAAGGATGCAACAATACACTTAAACATCATTTCAAAAATCTCAACATAAGTATAAAATCATCATGAACTTGCCAATTTAAATATAAATGTATGCAATGACATGAGGGCTGAACTTAAGACTTGAAATCACATAGGGAACGATAAGTGTAAAATCAGTCATGAACTTGTCAATTTAAACATGAATGTATGCAATGACATAAGGCTTGAACTTAAGACTTGAGATCATATAAAGGACTTAGATCAATACCTTATGCTTGAGTGTAGTGGAAGAGATAAGGGTATCGCTTTCGTATATCTGCTTCAGTCTCCCAAGTAGCACCTTCGACTTGTTAGTTCCTCCAAAGGAACTTAATGGAAGCAACTTCCTTGTTCCTCAACCTAGCTCTTCACTTGCCTATCCAAGATATATACTAGAAAATCTTCATATGTCCAGTTATCTTCAACTACCCCCACAACATCAAGAGAAACAATAGTATTTGGATCACCACACACTTTCTTAACATAGACACATCAAAGTTCAGATGAACCAATTCCATCACTTTAGGAAAATCTAATTTGTAGGCCACCTTACCAGCCCTTCTCATCACCCTATAAGGACCCACATATCTAGGGATCAACTTGCCCTTCTTACCAAAATGGACCACACCCTTCATGGGTGACACCTTCAAATAAACCCACTCACCAACCTTGAATTCAAGATCCCTTCTCCTCACATCTGCATAAGACTTTTGGAGACTTTGGGCTGTTTGAAACCTTTCAATAATCATCCTACCCTTCTCAAGAGCCTCCATAACCAGATCTGGTCCCAATATAGCCACCTCTCCAACTTCAAACCACCCAATTGGTGATCTATAACATCTACTATAGAGAGCTCCAAAAGGAGCCACATCAGTGCTAGAATGATAGTTATTATTGTATGCAAACTCAATCAATGAAAGATGACCATCCCAACTACCCTTAAGCTACAATACACAAGCCTTAAGCATTTCCTCAAGTGTTTGGATAGTTTTTTAGGCTTGGCCATCCGTTTTAGGGTGAAAGGACATACTAATCTTTACCTTGGTTCCAAGAGCTCTTTTGAAATACCTCAAAAAATGTAAAGTAAATTGTGCACCAAGATCCAATATAATGGACAAAGAAACCCTATGCAACCGTACCAAGTCACAAATCTACATCCTAGCATAATCTTTAGCCCCAAAAGTAGTCTAAATAGTAGAAAGTGACCCAATTTTGTCATCCTATGAACCATAACCCATATGGAATCAAAACCCTTTCTAGTCTTTAGCAATCCAACCAAAAAATCCATATTAATCTTTTCTGACTTCCAAGCAAGAACCTCTATGTCTTGGGTTAGACCACCTAGCCTTTGATGTTCGGCTTTGACTTATTGGCAACTATGGCAACCTAAAGCAAATTTTGCAATGTCTCTCTTCATGCCTTGCCACCAATACACCTCTTTCAAATCTCAATACATTTTAGTAGTGCTAGGGTGAATTGAATAAGAAGAACCATGAGCTTCATCACGAATCTTTTCCTTCAAGCCATCAACACAAGGTACACACAATCTACCTTTGTACCTAAGGGCACCATTTCCCCCTTGGGAGAAAACCTCCACCTTACCATCTTTTAATAATGCTTTCAATTCCAACTAAGTGGGGTCAAGATCTTGCTTGGCTTTCACTTCCTAAATCAATGAATATTTACAACCATCAATGATAAAAACACTACTATTATAAACACTTTCTAAACTAACTCCCAACCTAGCCAACTGATGGACCTCCCTAGCCACCTCCTTGCAACTATCATCAATATATGTTAGGCTACTAATAGACATCCTATTCAAAGCATTCAACACAATATTAGCCTTACCTAGATGATAACACACACTCATATCATAATCCTTAAGAAGTTCTAATCACTTTCGTTGCCTCAAGTTGAGATCTGTTTGAGTGAAAACATATTGGAGGCTCTTATGATTGATGATCACATCAACATACACCCTATAAAAATAATGGCCCCATATCTTTAATGCAAATACCATGGCGACCAGCTCAAAATCATGGGTAGGATAGTTATTTTCATGCACCTTGAGTTCCTAGAAGCATAGGTTATGACCTTACCATTTTGCATTAGAACACAACCCAAACCAACTTAGAAGCATTACAATATACAACAAATCCCTCTAGCCGTTCTGGCATTGACAATATAAGAGCAAATACAAACTTATCTTTCAACATTTGGAATCTCCTCTCACACTCATCGGTCGACACAAACTTAGCCTTCTTTTGAGTCAATTTTGTCAAAGGAAAAGCTATTTAAGAGAAACCATTTACAAATCTATGGTAGTAACCCATTAAGCCCAAGAAGCTACTAATATCCGATAGGGTCAATGGTCTAGGTCAATTTCTAATTACATCAATCTTTTAGGATCCACCTAAATACCATCCTATGACACCACATGACCTAGAAAGCCAACTTTCTTCAACCAAAATTCACATTTTTCATATTTAGCATACAATTTCTCTTCCCTCGACCTTTGCAACATTGCCCTCAAATGACCCATATGCTCTTCCTCATTATGTGAATAGATCAAAATGTCATCAATGAAGATCACAACAAACGAATCAAGGAAGGGTTTAAAAACCCTATTCATTAAGTCCATGAAGATGGCCGATGCATTGGCCAACCCAAATTACATCACAATAAACTCATAATGCCCATACCTAGCTCAGAAGGTCATCTTAGGAATATTACACTCCCTCACCTTCACTTGATGATACCCGAACCGAAGGTCAATCTTAGAGAAATGGGTAGCCCCTTGCAATTGGTAGAACAAGTCATCAATCCTCGGAAGAGCATACCTATTCTTGATGGTGACCCTATTAAGTTGCCAGTAGTGAATACACACTCTAAGGGACCATCCTTCTTCTTCAAAAACAACACCGGTGCACCCCAAGGTCATTGGCTAGGCCTAATAAAACCCTTCTCCAACAATTCCCTTTATTGTTCCTTTAACTCCTTTAACTCTGCTAGGACCATACGGTAAGGGGAAATAGAGATAGGTTGAGTATCGGGAAGGAGGACTATACCAAAATCTATTTATATTTCAGGAGGAACACCGAAAAGGTCATTTGAAAAGACATCAATAAACTCATTTACAAGCAGAATGGACTCTATGAGAAGGACATTGGACTCCACATCCCTAACCCTCACATGATGATAAAGACACCCTTTAAAGATTAACTTACAAGCTTTAACGCAAGAGATGAACCTACCCTTGATCACCACATCTTAACTCTCCCACTAAAGGATGGGTTCATTTAGGAATTAGAATTTGACCTTATGGGTTCTACAATCAATAGAAGCATAGTATGCATGCAACCAATTCATCCCAAGAATAACATCAAAATTAACCATATCCAATTAGACAAGATAAGAGTTTGGATAGTTCTTTTAGCTTGGCTATTTGTTTAAGGATGAAAGGTCGTGCTAAGCTTTAACCATATCCAACTCAACAAGATCACAAGGCAATATCTTATGCATGATACAAATAGGGCAATTTCTATAGACTTTTCTAGCAACAATAGATGCACCAATAGGAGTAGACACTTCATATGACTCACACAATAATACAGGCTCAACATGGAACTTCTTGGCAACAAAGGGGGTAACAAAAGAAAGACTGGCACTCGAATTAATCAATGCGTACACATCAAAATCATAGATTTTTAACATATGGATAACAATATTGAGGACCTCAATAACCGCTTGCCTCCCATGCAAAGCATAAAACCAATTATGCCTTCGGGCACCATCTTATCCACCACCTCTCCCCAAAGGAACTGCATTAGTACCTTGTGGATGAACCTCCTTACCCTTGTTATGATTTTAGGGACAATGCATCACCTTATGCCCAATTTTCCCATAACCATAGCAAGCATTAGTATCCCTCAAACATGGGCCACTATGACCCTTACCATAGTTTGGCTACTCATCAATAGGAACCACACCTCCAACACTTTGAGCCCTTGGAAAATCATTGACAACCCTCTTTTGCAATGCATGAGAAGACCTTTGGCCTTGTTGGAACTGGCCACCCCTTCAGCTTTGGAACTTTTCGTCAAAACAGGCCCTTTTAGCCTCATGACTCCTCCTCTTCTTTAACTTTTTCTCATCCATTTGCTCGGCATAGGTCATCAAATAGGACAAGTCCATGACATTAATCAACAAGGTGGATCGGCACTCCTCACTCCCATACTCCCTCACACTCATAGTCCCTTGTCTCAAGTTTATAAATTCCACCAGCTTAGCTACCCTAAGCTCAAGAAGGAAGAAGTACTTAATAATGTCTACCTTCAATTCTTCCTATAGAACAACATTGTTGACTCCCTTCTCCTCCTTTCATTGCTTATACCATATTTGTCCCACCCCTTTGAGTTGGTAGGCAGCCAACTACGCCTTATCGTCTGACCTCACACCCATAATAGCTAAAACCTTGTAAACCTTGTAAATTAACCATTGAGGGTCCTCACTCACCTTTGACCCATGGAATTTTAAGGTATTCATCCTTATGAAGTCTCTCACTTGAAATGCCAGTGTAGGAACATGAGGGGATTGGGCCCCTTGGTTGGCTTAGCCATAATTTGTGCTAGCAAAGTGAGATAATCCTGAAGCACTCCATTGGCCGGTTGCCCCTCGGGCATGCAGGCTCTTCTCCCTCTCATGTAAGACATGATGTAACATAGCAAAGGATAATTATTAGTGGGAAAACCTTATCTCAACTTTTATAGCATCACATAGAGTAAGAAGAAGGGAAACATTTCCTAAATGCCTCATAGCCTCTACCTCATAGTCATGGTACACAACATAACCATGAGCAACACTCTAATTGACGCAGTGTGTTAGAGTCTGAGGACCTAAGAACCTAGTATTCTGATACCAAGTTTATGACCAAGCCTAGGGCCTAGATGTGACACGATTTAAGGGGGACCCGAAGGGACCCTAAGCAAGACTCTTTGAACATCATTGCACATCCTTGGTCGCGAAAATAATGAAATAGCAATAAAGAGTAGAAATATAGATACCTCGGCTAAGGGACATCATACATATCATTAAAACAAAAGTTTAGAGAAAGAGAGAGAGAGAGAGAGTCAAGCTTATAACATTACACATGACATGCCCAACAACACCTCTACTACATAGATAAGCAAGGGGGCCAAGACAAGTAACTGCTCACTTTATAGTCAATATTTATGTAAAAGAAAGGTAGTTTCAGAACATAGAATGATATCATAAGCAACGTCCCCAGAATGGAGGTCTCTCCAACAAGCTTGAGTGGAATTGTACTAGCCACATGGATGGAGATGCTCAAGTGGGGTTCTGGTTTTTACATGTTGACATCATGTAGGAATAGAATATGCGAGAGTATATTAGAATGTACTAAGTATGTAGGATGCAATGCAATATGTGGTAAGCACCATAATAAAAATGTATAACATAGCCAATGAATAAGCATATAGCAATATGGCATGTATGAGTGATACTTGAAGTAAAATCATTCTTATATAGAACATAATCGATGTGTAAAAAGAGACTATTTAGTGCAAATCTAAGGCTTACCACCTCGTTAGAGAGGCGCATGAGGTATAAACCCTTTCATGTGGTTGATAAGGTACAAATTCCCCATTATGGTTGATGGAGTACAAACCCCCCAACATAGTTATCAAGGTACAAATCCTTGGACATGATTGCACGGGCCTGCCACTTCCCAAGCGAGGTGATTAAGGTATAAACCCCTCAACAAGGTTACCCAGGCCTACAACCTTTCGAGTGAGGCTTGGTCATTTTCCCCTCATCATATAGATAAAATATTATACATACTTTTGTTTCATCATCATATACTCATTCAACCTATAAAATATGCATTGAACTTTTAATTCCTCAAGAAGACCATAACCAAACATTTTACCGAACACTTGGTGGGTGTGTACTGCTAGTATAAAACCATGTAATTCATGAGTAAAATCATGCTAGAAAATTTAGTGTTAAATAAAAAATAGATAATTGGTAATACATCAAAATCCTTCATCAAATCCCACCTTAGATCTTAGATTCATAGCTTCAAACATGCTTAAACAATCACAATTTCGTGAAACCCCAACATAGTGTGTAGTGAAACTCATAATAGATAAGACCCATGAATAAATAAACTTTAAATCATGCAATTTTAGGTAAAAGGAAGATTGGGCATCATGGGTGAAAGGAACCCATGAAATAAACCCACATACCTTAGCTTTGGAGCATCCATAAGAAGAATAGAGATGGAGACTTGAATCTTAAATGAGAACCTTAAGATCCGGATGAGTTTTAAAGAAACCCAATTATCTTAGCTTTGGAGAATAGCTTGATAAAGATTGGAGATGGAGACTTGAAGCTTGATTGAGAAACATAAGATCCAGATGAGTTTTGAGACTTGAGTTTAGGAGAAGAAATATTGGCTAAGTTTTTGAGTGAACATTTGGGAATGTCTTGAATGATACGAGGGAGAAATAAGGCTAAGCATAGGCATTTTAACACATGGGAATACTTAGGCCTAAGACCAAAAGCCTTGGACTGAGATAGAAAAATTGGGCAAAATTTACATTGTCGCATGCCCTTTGCGCCTCGCGCCAGGAGCGCGAAAAGCTCTTTAGAAATCAATTTTTAGGAATTTGAAATTGTGATTCATGTACTGTAAAATAGGGACTAGACCTATTGCCCACTCTATTTGACCTCTTAAACAAGAATATGAAGTTGGATTTTTGACATCGCGCATGAATTTTGAAATATATGAAAATTGCAATTCTAGGCACATTTTTCGGTACTTTTCAGGGTTGTTTTAGTTCTCAAAGGGAGATGACATAATGACCCAGATGTTGTACGACCTCCTCAGAGCTTGAAAATTTAATTTGGAGAACGTTTGACCAAAGTGGCACTTCATGGAAAACCTCACGGCCCGTGTGAGGTCACACGGATCATGTAGCATCTCGTTAAGTGGCCCCTTGGCCTTTAGTTAAGGTTTGGCTATTCAATATCATGTTTTGAAACTAAGGAAAACTACACTGGACCCCTCATGATCCGTGTGACACTTTACGGACCGTGTAGTGGGTCGTGTAATGGCTATGGCTTGAAACTCCATAATTTTGGAACCAATTCAAAAAAGAATTTCATAACTTTAAATGGTTATATCTCTTCGCACAAAATAAATTGGGTGTCCCATGACCTATCAAATTAAATCACTTTGAAATAGCTTTCCAACACATATTGTTTCACCTCATTCTGAGTTCGGAGCAAGAAGTTATGCCCTTTTTTGTAAAATCTTTTTGGGCTAGATGGGGTGCCTTCATGGGTCTTGAACACAGATCGTGAAGAGCTTCACGACCCGTGAAGCTGGCCGTGAGAAGTCCTTTTAAAATTCAATTTCTCATTTTATAAAGTTATTGTTGATATTTTTGCCAATCACCAAGGCTTTTTAAGACCTTTAAACCCCCCTTTACATTCCTAAACCTCTCCTACACTAATTATCACCCCTCATTCAATACTAACCTTTAATCTCTACAACCAAATTCTCTCAAGTCTCTCTTAAGAACTCTAGTGGGTATCTTAGCTTGGGAATCTAGGGAGGACTCATTATTCTTCAAATTTCTTCATAGGATTCCTTCATTAGCTAAGGTATGTGGGTTAGATCTTTGGTTCCTTTGAACCATGGAGACCCAATACTTTTCTAGCAATTTTCATGAATTTTACCTACTTTGTAATTAGATTTTTAATTGTGTTGCTTATTAAATTCAATTAATGTATGGGTTATACTTAGCTGATGATTTTTAGTTGATCTAAAATATTATATGATGAATAATATTAGATTATGAAGTAATGAATATGGATGCCCCTTTTAAAGCTTGTTTATGCATGGGTGATTATATTATGATTTTAAATATGGATTTAATTATGTTTCACTAGAATTTCATATTATATTATTTATTATAGGTTGAATCTTAATAACTCATCCCATCCTCACATCATTCCTGGAATCGGGACATTGAATTACTATAGAAATTAAGAAGTGGCTTAAAACCAATTATATTTTATTATATGATTTTGATAAGATACTAGTTATGACAAGAATGTGATCTCATACTTTTCTATAATTATGACTCTTTGAGCATTATGGGTGCTTGCTCCATTTTGTATGTAAGAATGAGCTATTCCAATGCATGAGTTTTATAACTATGAGCTATGATTTGGCATTTTAGCCTAAGTATAAAATTTACAAATAATGTTTGGATTTTAAGCCTAATTACGCATTGAATTAATTTGAAATGACTTGCCTCTTAAAAAGCATGTATACATATAAGCATTCTCGTGGGATGTTGACATAGCACCGATTAATTGGGAGCATCAGGGCTATCCCTAAGGGCCTCTCCCTTTCCTTTAAGTATGTGCTAACATAAGAATAGTAGTCATCACCGAAATAACTAGGTCATAAGATATAGCTATTTATTTATGATATGATATGATATGTTTTGATAAGGAAATCCTTCTAAAATGACCATATCGTAAGGAAGGTGGCCGCCATATACAAAATGACTATGTCATAAAGTGTACTTTAGATTACCTTTGGCACGTATCTTCTCTAAGTTGATGGGAGGTCAATATTGCACAAATTCAAGTAATAGCTCGCATGACTTTGAGATGTTGGTTATGGCTATATCTCCATAATATATGAGCATCATTTGCATTTCATGCATCGTGAGTTTCATAGCATCTTGTTATATTGCATTCCTTGTTATATATCTCTTTCTATATTATTTGCCCTTGCTATCTAACATTATATGTAGGTTTTGGTAAGTTACATGCACTTCATCCCACATACTTAGTACATTCAATCGTACTAACACATAATTTTTCCTACATGATCTCACCATGTAGGGAACGAGGACCATGATCATCTAGCGTATGACTTTATCTTGGATCTTAAGTTTTGCTTATTGTGGAGAGTCCTATATTCCAAGGACAAGCCATCATTCTTCAACCTTACGTTATTTTAGCTTATGTCATGTTTACTTTGAAGGTGAGCCTAAAATATGTCTAAGCCCTGCCCGATCATATAACTAAAGTCATTGTTGGACATCTTGTAAACTCTTATATAGATATATACTATATGTTGTATTTGGAGTTTGTAGTTATGGTTATCTATTAGATATTGCTATTATGGAATGACTATGAGAATCATGATAAGTATGTATATTTTGTTATGAAAACAAAATGTGGAAGATCCTGAGTCTCGAATTGCCCCCATAGAGTGAATCATACTTTCTTGCCCCTTAGTCTTTATGTGATATGTGCTATATGAATTCTTGTTACTCGCTTTCCCTATGACAACCCATAACGTGAGTCCTATTTTTCCATCCCTTAAAACTATGTGTTTACTATTTGAATACACTTCTGAACCGATGATGTGAATTTGGACACTTTGAGGCTTGTTTTGGGACTCGCTAGTTCCCATTGGCCATGCCACTTCTAGTCCCTAGGTCCAGGTTGTAACAGAGAGGGTATCAGAGTACTAGGTTTATAAATAGTCCTCAAAGTCCACTATGTCGCATCAAGTAAAGTTTTATCCATGGGTGTGAAGCATGCCACATCTATGGGCAAGAGGCTACAAGGCATTTTAGGAAATATTTCACTTTTTCATGATCTTATAATGCTATGGAACGTGTCATAAGATTTCCTATATCCATTCCTCCATACCGGATAGGGAGAGTTACTTAGGGCTTATTATGCTAGCAAGGAAGATATTGTAGCTGATCTTATAGATGAGATCAAAGGCAGTAGGTGAAGGATGTGAATTTTTTGACAAGCTTGCTCCTTTGGATATATGATGATTTCTTGGATTGGCTAATTATGATTAAAGGTTTCACTAACAACAAGAGGTTGCAAAATGTATTCACCCAATGGGATATTAATGTATGACAAAGGAAAAATTTGGAACTCCTTAAGGACTATAACATGAGCCTACAATATCATCCCGGCAAGGCAAGTTTTGAAGCTGATGATCTTAGTAGGCTATCTATAGGAAGTGTGGCATATAACACTTACTATCTAGCTTGATCAGGTGTAGATTGGCTGACTCTAAATTGTGGTACTAATATTTAGAATGGCACCAAACCTTTTGTGGTTGTTGATGTTAAGGCTAAGCAAGATCTAGATCTATCATTAGTTGCTTTGAAGAGGTTGGTTGCCAACAGAATAAGATAGAGGTTCCCTCTTAAGAAGGAGATGGTGTGTTTTGTTATCAAGGTCAGTTATGTGCTCCAGATGTGGGTGGTCTTATGAGGGTGATCATGTGTAAAGCCCATAACTCTCATTATGTGATTCACCCAGGGCCTACTAATATATATGGGACTTAAGGGGAGATATTGGTGAAATAGTACAAAGAAAGACATAGCCAAGTTTATATCGGAATGCTATAATTGCCAACAAGTGATTGTAGAACACAAAAAGCCTATTAATTTGATTAAAGATATTGGAATTTATACTTTGTAGTTGGGAGGGGTGTATATGGATATTGCACTTAGTTGCCTTGGATTTGAAAGCAATTTGATCCAATTTGGATTATTGATCGCTTAACTAAATCGGCTTACTTCTTATCAGTTGAGACTACTTACAACGTTAAAGAAATTGCTAAGTTATATGTTTGGGAGTTGCTTAGATCAGACATTGTGCCTACAGTTATTATATCAGATTATGGTACCCAACTTACTTCTTACTCTTTGAAATCATCTCAAAAAGAGACTTGGTACTAAGGTAAAGTTGAGTACCACCTTTCATCCTCAAACTGATCGACAAGTCGAGAAGACAATTAAAACTTTATATAACATGTTGAGGACTTGTGAGTTGGACTTCAAAGGTTATTAAGTCAGCTATATTCCACTTATTAAGTTTTCTTACAACAATAGCTTTCATAATAGAATTGGTATGGCACTGTTTAGGGCTTATTGTGGTAGAAGGTGTAGGTCTTTGGTGGGATGGTTTGAGTTAGACGAGATGACTTCAATAGGCTCGGATTTAGTGTTGGAGGCTATGAAAAGAGGTGAATTAGTTAGGGAAAAGTTGAAGATTGTTCAAAGTCATCAAAAGTTTTGTTTGGATGTTAGAAAGAGGGATCTTGAGTTTCGCATTAGAGATTGGGTGTATATAAAAGTCTCAATTATAAAGGGTGTGCTATATTTTCGGAAGAAGGGAATGTTAAGTCCATAGTATAGAGGTCCTTAGAATTGTGTTGAGCATATTCAAAATATAGCTTATAGGTTGGATTTACCTCCAAATTTTAATTCTAATCACTAGGTATTACATGTGTCTACGTTGGGAAGCTTTGTTGGTGACACTAGAGCTATTGTGCCTTTGGAAGGTATTGAGGTTGAGGAGAACTTGTCTTATATTGAAATTCCAATTGTGATCTTTGATGGGCAAATGGAGAGGCTTCTCAAAAAGGATCAACATGTTGGAAGTGCTACATGGGAAGTGGAATCAAGTATAATGCAATGAGACCTCTATCCTTTCCAACCTACTCAAGCCTATGGTATTAGGTTCAATATTCACTATGGTCTAAATTATTCTACTCTGGAGTCCTATTACTTGACATGCATACATTTGCACGAGTATGATTTTTAGTGATGTTTTAAATGATTTAAATACATTTTGATATGAGATTTATAGACTTTATGATTTTCAAATGATGAATTATACATTGTACTATGTGTTTGGAAATTTCATGTTCTATATCAAGCCTTTCAAGCCTTATTCTAGCACATTCCAGGATGAATGCTCCCAAGGGGGGAGATGATGTAACCATCCAGATGTTGTACGACCTCCTCAGAGCTTGAAAATTCATTTTGGAGAACTTTGGACAAAAATTTCACCTTAAGGAAGACCTCATGGCCTATGTGATAGCACACGAACCATATAACATCTCGTGAAGTGGCCCCTTGGCCTTTGGTTGAGGTTTGGCTCTTGAATATGGTGTTTTTAAACTAAAGCACACTAAACTGGACACCTCATGGTCCATGTGACACTTCGTGGACTATGTGGTAATCTGTGTAGTTGACTAGGGTTGATATACCACAATTTTGAAACAAATTCAAGTCACATGGACTCTCATATGGATCATGTGGAGTCTCACAGGCAGTGAAGCCCTTTATGAAGTTATTTTCTTAAAATAGGGGCTAGACCCATTCCCCACTCAATTTGACCTCTTAAACAAGAATATAAAGTTGAATTTTTGACATCGCGCATGAATTTTGAAATATATGAAAATTACAATTCTAGGCACATTCGAGGCACATTTTTTGGCCCTTTTCAGGGTTGTTTCAATTTTCAAAGGGGAGATGACATAATGACCTAGATGTTGTACGACCTCCTCAGAGCTTGAAAATTTAATTTGGAGAATGTTTGACCAAAGTGGCACATCATGGAAGACCTCACGGCCAGTGTGAGGTCACACGGATCATGTAGCATCGTGTTAAGTGGCTCTTTGGCCTTTAGTTAAGGTTTCACTATTGAATATCATGTTTTGGAACTAAGGCACACTACACTGGACCCCTCACGATCCGTGTGACACTTCACGGACCGTGTGGTGGGCCGTGTAGTGGCCATGGCTTGAAATTCCATAATTTTGGAACCAATTCAAAAATGAATTCCATAACATTGATTGGTTATATCTCTTCACACAACATGAACTGAGTGTCCCATGACCTATCAAATTAAATCACTTTGAAATAGCTTTCCAACACATATTATTTCACCTCATTCTAAGTTCGGAGCAAGAAGTTATGCCCTTTTTTGTAAAACCTTTTTGGGCTAGATGGGGTGCCTTCACGGGTCTTGAACGCAGACCGTGAAGAGCTTCACGACCCGTGAAGCTAGTCATGAGAAGTCCTTTTTAAAATTCAATTTCTTATTTTATAAAGATATTATTGATATTTTGGCCCATCACCAAGGCTTTTTAAGACCTTTAAACCCCTCTTTACATTCCTAAACCTCTCCTACACTAATTCTCACCCCTCATTCAAGACTTACCTTTAATCTGTACAACCAAATTCTCTCAAGTGTCTCTTAAGAACTCTAGTGGGGATTTTAGCTTGGGAATCTTAGGAGGACTCATTCTTCTTCAAATTTCTTCTTAGGATTCCTTCATTAGCTAAGGTATGTGGGTTAGATCTTTGGTTCCTTTTAACCATGGAGACCCAATACTTTTCTAGCAATTTTCATGAATTTTACCTACTTTGTAATTAGATTTTTAATTGTGTTGCTTATTAAATTCAATTAATGTACGGTTTATATTTTGTTGATGATTTTAAGTTGATCTAAAATATTATATGATGAATAATATTGGATTATGAAGTTATAAATATGGTTGCCACTTTTTAAGCTTGTTTATGCATGGGTGATTATATTATGATTTTAAATGTTGATTTAATTATGTTTCACTAGAATTTCATATTATATTATTTATTATAGGTTGAATCTTGAAAACTCATGCCATCCTCACATCATTCCTGGAATTGGCGCTCATGACATTGAATTACTATGGAAATTAAGAAGTGGCTTAAAACCAATTATGTTTTATGATATGATTTTGATAAGATACTTGTTATGATAAGAATGTGATCACATACTTTTCTATAATTATGACTCTTTGAGCATTATGGGTGCTTGCTACATGTTGTATATAAAAATGAGCTATTCCAATGCATGAGGATCACATACTTTTCTATAATTATGACTCTTTGAGCATTATGGGTGCTTGCTACATGTTGTATATAAAAATGAGCTATTCCAATGCATGAGTTTTATAACTATGAGCTATGATTTGGCATTTTAGCCTAAGTATAAAATTTATGAATGATGTTTGGATTTTAAGTCTAATTACGTATTGAATTGATTTGAAATGACTTGCTTCTTAAAAAGCATGTATTCTCGTGGGATGTTGACATAGCACCGATTAATTGAGAGCATCAAGGCTATCCCCAAAGGCCTCTCCCTTTCCTTTAACTATGTCCTAGCATAAGAATAGTAGTCATCACCGAAATAACCAGGTCATAAGATATAGCCATTCATTTATGATATGATATGATATGTTTTGATAAGGAAATCCTTCTGAAATGACCATGTCGTAAGAAAGGTAGCCACCATATACAAAATGACTGTGTCGTAAGGTGTGCTTTAGATTACCTTTGGTACGTATCTTGTCTAAGTCAATAAGAGGTCAATATTGCGCAAATTCAAGTAATAGCTCGCATGACTTTGAGATGTTGGTTATGGCTACATCCCCACAACATATGAGCATCATTTAAATTTCATGCATCATGAGTTTCATAGCATCTTGTTATAGTGCATTTCATGTTCAAAAGATGCATGTTGTAGAGATGAGGATGTTAAGATGGATGTGTGGCCACACCATGAGTGACAAGGTTAGGAATGAGACCAATCGGGAAAAGCTAGAGGTCGCTCTGGTGGCTGATAAGATAAGGGAAGCGAGACTGCGATGGTTTGGTCATATGGAGAAAAGGAGTATCGATGCTCCTATTAGGAATTACGAGAGGTTGGTTTTAAAAGCTACGCGGAAGGGTAGAGGTAGACCGAAGAAGTATTGGAGAGAGGTGATCAGACATAATATGGCGGGACTTAATCTCACTAAGGACATGACCATAGATAGAAAGAAATAGAGGTCTCAAATTAGAGTAGCAGGATAATTAGTTGGTAGGTTTAGGTGGTTAGTTAGCCCTAGGGATCTAGTAGGGTGGAGTAGGTAGAGTCTGATAACATATGTTGTAATTATTTTTTGTTTTTTGTGTAATCGTATCATATGTATGTATGTATATATGTATGTATTTGCCATGTGCTTTTATTTGGGTCATATCTAGTTTATTTTGTTTTTTGTGTAATCGTACCATATGTATGTATGTATTTGCCACGTGCTTTATTTTGGTCATATCTAATTTATTCTGTCAATGGGTTTTTGAGATGAGGGTTCCTAGGAAATAGCCGGTCTACCTCTATGAGGTAGAGGTAATGCCTGCGTACATCCTACCCTCCCCAGACCCCACTTGTGGGATTTTACTGGGTATGTTGTTGTTGTTGTTGTTATATTGCATTCCTTATTATATATCTCTTTCTATATTATGTACCCTTGCTATCTAACATTATATGCAGGTTTTGATAAGTTACATGTATTGTATCCTACATACTTAGTACATTCAATCGTACTAACACATAATTTTTCCTACATGGTCTCACCATGTAGGGAACGAGGACCATGATCATCCAACGTATAACTTTAGCTTGGATCTCAAGTTTTGCTTGTTGTAGAGAGTCCTATCTTTCAAGGACAAGCCATCATTCTTCAACCTTACGTTGTTTTAGCTTATGCCATGTTTACTTTGAAGGTGAGCTCGGAATATGTCTAAGCCCTGCCCGNTATTGCTATTATGGAATGACTATGAGAATCATGATAAGTATGTATATTTTGATATGAAAACAAAATGTGGAAGATCCTGAGTCTCGAATTGCCCCCATAGAGTGAGTCATACTTTCTTGCCCCTTAGTCTTTATGTGATATGTGCTATATGAATTCTTGTTACTCGCTTTCCCTATGACAACTCATAACGTGAGTCCTATTTTCCTATCCCTTAAAACTATGTGTTTACTATTTAAATACACTTCTGAACCGATGATGTGAATTTGGACACTTTGAGGCTTGTTTTGGGACTCGCTGGTTCCCATTGGCCATGTCACTTCTAGTCCCTAGGTCCGGCTTATAACAGAGAGGGTATCAGAGCACTAGGTTTATAAATAGTCCTCAAAGTCCACTATGTCGTGCCAAGTAGAGTCTTATTAATGGGTGTGAAGCATGCCACATCTATGGGCAAGAGGCTACAAGGTGTTTTTGGAAATATTTCACTTTTTCATGATCTTATCATGCCATGGAACGTGTCATAAGATTTCCTATCTCCATTCCTCCATACCGGATAGGGGGAGTTACTTATGGCTCATTATGCAACCCAGCAAGGAAGATATATCTCCATTCCTCCATACCGGATAGGGAGAGTTACTTATGGCTCATTATGCAACCCAGCAAGGAAGATATTGTAGCTGATCTTACAGATGAGGTCAAAGGCAATGGGTGAAGGATGTGAATTTTTTGACAAGCTTGCTACTTTGGATATACGATGATTTCTTGGATTGGCTGATTATGATTGAAGGTTTTACTAACAACAAGATGATGCAATATATATACACCTAATGGGATATTAACATTCGACAAAGGAAAATTTTGGAACTCCTTAAGGACTATAACATGAGCCTACAATATCGTCTCGGCAAGGCAAGTGTTGAATCTAATGATCGTAGTAGGCTATCTATAGGATGTGTGGCATATAACACTTACCATTTGGCTTGATCAGGTGTAGATTGGCCAACTCTAAATTATGGTACTAATATTCAGAATGGCACCAAACCTTTTGTGGTTGTTGATGTTAAGGCTAAGAATGATATAGATCCATCATTGGTGGCTTTGAAGAGGTTAGTTGCCAACAGAATAAGATAGAGGTTCCCTATTAAGAAGGAGATGGTGTGCTTTGTTATCAAGGTCGATTATGTGTTCCATATGTGGGTGGTCTTAGGAGGGTGATTATGTGTAAAGCCCATAACTCTCATTATTTGATTCACCCAGGGCCTACTAATATATATGGGACTTAAGGGGAGATATTAGTGAAATAGTACAAAGAAAGACATTGCCAAGTTTATATCTGAATGCTATAATTGCCAACAAGTGATGGTAGAACACAAAAAGCCCAGTAATGTGATTAAAGATATTGGAATTTATACTTCGTAGTGGGGAGGGGTGGATATGGATATTGTAGTTGGTTGCCTCGGATCTGAAAGCATTTTGATCCAATTTGGATTGTTGATCACTTAACTAAATTGGCCTACTTCTTATAAGTTGAGACTACTTACAATGTTAAAGAAATTGCCAAGTTATATGTTTGGGAATTTCTTAAATCAGACATTGTGCCTACATTTATTATATCAAGTTAGTTATGGTACCCAACTTACTTCTTACTCTTTGAAATCATCTCAAAAGGAGACTTGTCGAGAAGACAATTAAAACTTTATATAACATGTTGAGGACGTGTGAGTTGGACTTCAAAGGTTATTAAGTCAACTATATTCCACTTATTGAATTTTCTTACAATAATAGCTTTCATAATACCATTGGTATGGCACAGTTTAGGGCTTATTGTGGTAGAAGGTGTAGGCCTTTTGTGGGATGGTTTGAGTTAGACGAGATGATTTCAATAGGCACGGATTTAGTGTTGGAGGCTATGAAAACAGGTGAATTAGTTAGGGAAAAGTTGAAGATTGTTCAAAGTCATCAAAAGTTTTGTTTGGATGTTAGAAATAGGGAGCTTGAGTTTCGTATTAGAGATTGGGTGTATATAAAGGTCTCAACTATGAAAGGTGTGCTACATTTTGGGAAGAAGGAAATGTTAAGTCCATAGTATAGAGGTCCTCAGAATGGTGTTGAGCGTATTCAAAATGTAGCTTATAGGTTGGATTTACCTCCAAATTTTAATTCTAGTCACTAGGTATTACATGTGTCTACGTTGGGAAGGTTGGTTGGTGACACTAGTGCTATTGTGCCTAAGGAAGGTGTTGAGGTTGAGGAGAACTTGTCTTATGATGAAATTCCGATTGTGATCTTTGATGGGCAAATGGAGAGGCTTCGCAAAAAGGATCAACATGTTGGAAGTGCTACATGGGAAGTGGAATCAAGTATGATGCAATGATAATCTATCCTTTCCAATCTACTCAAGCCTATGGTATTAGGTTCTATATTCCCTATGGTCTCAATTATTCCACTCTGGAGTTTTATGACTTGACATGTATTTATTTGCACGAGTATGATTTTTAGTGATGTTTTGAATGATTTAAATACATTTTGATATGAGTTTTTTTTACAGATTTTATGATTTTCAAATGATTAATTATACATTGTACCATGTGTTTGGAAATTTCATGTTCTATGTCAAGCCTTTCAAGCCTTGTTCTAGCATATTCCAGGATTAATGCTCGCAAGGGGGAGATAATATAATGATACAGATGTTGTATGACCTCCTCAGAGCTTGAAAATTAATTTTAGAGAACTTTGGATAAAAATTTCACCTTAAGGAAGACCTCACGGCCCGTGTGATGGCACACCAATCACGTAGCATCTCGTGAAGTGGCCCCTTGGCATTTGGTTGAGGTTTGGCTCTTGAATATGGAGTTTTTAAACTAAGGCACACTAAACTTGACACCTCACGGTCTATGTGACACTTCATGGACTGTGTGGTAATTCGTGTAGTTGACTAGGCTTGATATACCACAATTGTGGAACAAATTCAAGTCACATGGCCTCTCATACGGATCATGTGGAGTCTCATAGGCAGTGAAGCCGTTCGTGAAGTTGATTTCGTAAATATTTTTCTAAGTATGGAATCTTCAAGCTCAAGCTAAGTACACTTTCAAGCCTTCAGTTCAAGCTTATTTATGTTGTTTAAGGCCATCATGGGTCTCCTACATCATCCCAAGTTCGAAGGAATTCTATGGGCTATGTTTTTCATAAGAAACAATGGAAGAGTTAACATTAAATGGCCATATATCTTGGCACAAATTGAACTGGGTGGCTCACGTCCTATCAAATTAAAGCTCTTTGAATTAGCTTCCCAAAGCATATGGTTTCACCTTATTCCAAGTTTAGAGCAAGATGTTATGCCCTTTTTCATAAATTTTTTTTGGGCTAGATGGGGTGCCTTCACGGGTCTTGAACATGGACTGTGCAGATGGTCATGAGAAGTCCTTTTTAAAATTTAAGGGCTTATTTTGTTAAGGTGTTGTTGATATTTTGGCCCATCTTCAAGGCTTTTCAAGACCTCTAAACCCCTTTTTACATTCCTAAACCTCTCCTACACTAATTCTAACCCCTCATTCAAGACTAACCCTTAATCTCTAGAATCAAATTCTCTCATGTGCCTCTCAAGAACTCTTGTGGAGATTTTAGCTTAGGAATCAAGGGAATGCTCATTCTTCTTCAAATTTATTCTTGAGATTCCTTCATTAGCTAAGGTATGTGGGTTTGATCTTTGGTTCCTTTCAACCAAGGAGACCCAAAACTTTTCTAGCAATTTTCATGAATTTCAGCTACTTTAAATTGGATTTTTAATTATATTGCTTATTAAATTCAATTAATGTATGAGTTATATTTTTCTAGTGATTTTAAGTTAACATTGTATGGGTTATACTTATCTGATTATTTTAAGTTGATCTAAACTATTATATGTTGAATTATATTGGATTTATGAAGTTATGAGTATACATGTCCCTTTTAATATTGTTTATACATGCGTGATTATATTATGATTTTAAATGTGGATTTAGTTATGTTTCCACTAGAATTTCATGTTATACTGTTGAATTTAGATTGAATCTTAATACCCAAGCTATCTTCACATCATTCTTGGCATTTGTGTTCATGACAATACATTTCTATGGAAATTATGACATGGATTAAGCCCATTTATGTTCTATGATATGATTTGTATAAAGTATTGGTTATGACAAGAATGTTATCACATATATGTCTATGCTTATGGCTCTTTGAGCACTATGGATGCTTGCACCATTTTATACATATGAATGAGCTATTCCTATGTATGAGTATTATGATTATAAGCTATGATTTGGCATTTGAGTCTAAGTGAAAAATTTATTAACCATGTTTGGATTTTAAGCCCAATTACGTATTAAAATGATTTGAAATAAAATGCCTCTTTGAAAGCATATATATATATAATTATTCTCCTGGGATGTTGAGTTAGCACCGATTAATTGGGGGTATTAGGCCTATCCCCAAGGGTCCTCTCCCTTTCCTTGAATAATATGGCAGCATAAGAATGGCAGTCATCATGGAAATAACCAGGTCGTAAGGAATGGTAATTCGTTTATGATATGATATCATATGTTTTGATAAAGATATCCTTCCGAAATGACCTTGTCATAAGAAAGATGGCCACTACATACGAAATGATAGGATCGTAAGGTGTGGTGTAGATAACCTTTGGCAAGTAATCTTGTCTCACCCGATGGGAGGTCAACATCGGGCAAATTCATTTAATAGCTTATATGAGTTAGAGATGTCGGTTATGGCTATATCCATACTATATATGAACATTATTTGAATCTCATGCATCATAAGTTTGATAGCGTCTTGTTATATTACATTCCTTGTTATATATCTCTTTCTATATTATGTGTGATTGCCATATAACATTGTATATAGGTTTTGGTAAGTTACATGCATTGCATCCCGCATACTTAGTACATTTAAATGTACTAAAATATACTTTTGCCTATATGATCTCACCATGTAGGGACCAAAGACTATGATCATCCACCGTACAAATTTAGCTTGGAACTAAAGTTTTTCTTTTTGTGGTGAGTCCTGTCTGCCATGGGCAAGCACCTATTATTCTACCTTATGTTATTTTTGTTATGCTATCTTTACATTGAGGGTGAGCCCATGATATATCTTGGACCCACCCCATCTTATGATAAAAGTCATTGTTGGACATCTTGTAGACTCTTATATGGGTATATGCTATATGTTTTATTTGGAGTTTATGATTATGGTTATTGATTGGATATTGTTATTATGGATAAACTATGAGAATCAAGATATATATGTATGTTTTCATGTGAAAATGTGGAAGATCCTGAGTCCCGAATTGCCCCCATCGAGTGAGTCATACTTACCCGCCATTTAGTCTTTATGTGCTATGTGCTATATGAATTCATGTTACTCGCTTTCCCTATGACAACTGATAGCGTAAGTCTTATTTTCGTATTCCTTAGAACTATGTGTTTAGAATTTGAAATAAACTTCTAAACCTATGATGTGAATTTGGACTCTTTGAGGCCTGTTTGGGGACTCTCAGATTCCCATGTCACTCCTGGACCCTAGGTCCGGGCTGTAACAAAAGATGGTATCAGAGAACTAGTTTTATAAATAGTTTACAGAGTCCCATATGCCGCATCAAGTAAAGTCTTATTCATGGGTGCGAAGGGCACCACAACTATGGGCAGGAGGCTACAAGGCATTTTGGGAAAAGTTTTACTTTTTCATGATCCTTATCATGCCATAGAATGTGTTATAAGATTTCCTTACTCCATTCCTCTCTACCGAATAGCGTGAGTTACTTTGGGCTCATAATGCAATCCAGGCATCGAAGATGTTGTAGCTGATCTTATAGATGAGGTCAAAAGGAGTGTATGAAGGATGTAAATTATTTGATAAGCTCACTCCTTCAGATATATGAAGGTTTCTTAGATTGCCTAGTTATGATTGAAGGTTTCACCGATCACAAGAGGTTTCAATATGTGTTGACCCAAAGGGATCTTTACTTAAGGCAAAGGAGATGGTTAGAACTCCTTAAGATCTAAGACATGAGTATACACTATCGTCTCGACATGGCATTATAGCTAATGCTCTTAGTAGGCTATTTATAGGACGTGTGACTCCTATTGCAGAAGGAAATGATGGGTTGGAAAAAGATGCTTACTGTTTGGCTATATTGGGAATAGATTAGTCTACTCTAATGATGGTGGTATTCATGTTCTAATGGGGCCGACCCTTCTGTGGTTGTTGATGTTAAGGCTAGGCAAGATCTAGATCTATCACTGGTTGGATTGAAGAGGTTGGCTGCCAACAAAATAAGATAGAGGTTCCCTACCAAGGGGGAGATGGTGTGCTTCAGTATCAAGGTCAGTTATATGTCCCAGATGTGGGTGCTCTTAGGAGGTTGATCAAGAGTAAAGAGCATAACTCTCATTATTTGTTTCACCTGGGGCCTATTAGTATGTATGGGACTTAAGGGGAGATATTGGTGAGATGGTACAAAGAAATTCATAAGTTTATATCTGAACACGAACAATAACTTTTGAGGACTTTTGCTGGAATTCAAAGGTTATCGGGATGATCATCTTTGACTTATTGAATTTCCTTACAACAATAACTTTCATACTAGAATTAGTATGGCACCATTTGGGGCTTATTGTTGTAGATGGTATAGATCTTTAGTGGGATGGTTTGAGTTAGTTGAGATGACTTCTATAGGCTCGGGTTTAGTATTGGAGGCTATGGAAAGATTGGAACTAGTTAGGGCAAATCTGAAGATAGTTTAAAGTCATAAAATGTTTTGTTTAGATGTTAGAAAGAAGGATCTTGAGTTTCGTATTGGAGATTGGATGTATATGAATGTCTCACCTACGAAAGGTGTGGTTCAGTTTGGGAAGAAGGGAAAGTAAAGTCCATGGTATGTAGGTCCTTAGGGTGGTGTTGAATGAATTAGAAATGTGGCTTTTAGTTTTGATTTGCCTCTGGATTTGAATTGTAGTCACTAGGTATTCCATGTATCTATGTTGGGGAAGTTGGTTGGTGATACTAGTGCTATTGTGCCATTGGAAGATGTTGAGGTTGAGAAGAACTTGGCTTATGAGGAAATTTTGGTTGACATCTAGGATGGGCAAGTGAAGAGGCTTTTCAAAAAGGATCAACATGTTGAAAGTTCTATGTGGGGAGAGGAAACAAGCATGATACAATGATACCTTTATACTTTCCAATCTACTCAAGCCTATGGTATTAGGTTCTTCCTATTCATAATGGTCTCAATTACTCCACTCTTCAGTCTCATGACATGACACCCATACATATGCAAGAAAATAAATTTTTTATGATGTTTTGAATGATATAAATACGTTTTGATATGAGTTTTACAGACTTTATGATTTTCAAATGATGAATTATGCATTGTACCTTGCATTTGGACGTTTCCTATTATAAGTTAAGCCTTTCAAGCCGTGTTCTAGCAAATTCGAGGATGAATGTTCCCAGGAGGAAATGATATAATGACCCGGATTTTGTGTGACCTCATCAGAGCTTAAAAATTCATTTTGGAGAACTTTGGTCAAAACTGGCACTAAAGGGAAGACCTCAGTGCTTTTGTATGGTCAAATGGACCATGTAGCGTCTCGTGAAGTGGCCCTTTGGCCTTTGGTTAAGGTTTGGCTCTTCAATATGATGTTTTTAAATTAAAGCACACTACACTTGGCCTTTGGTTACTTTTCTAACTAATTTTATTGGACATTGTTAACTCAATTCATTACATCAACCATCAACTTTTGGATTACGATCATTATTTTAGGATTAATTTGATGATTTTTATGACTCCAGAAACATCAAATTCATCAACATCATTATTAACAATCTCATATTAAGACCACAGTCAAAGTCACATGCACATTCATTCTATCAAGGCTCTAGACTCATCTCCATAAGTTTATTCTTGCAATCTTTTAGGAAAATAACATGTAGGATTTTCCAAAATGACTCATAAAAAGTATTTAAACAGAAAAATCTAATTTATGATGATCATCAACACATGAAAGTACATAGAATATATATTATTTATAAGAAAACATGCAAGATACATATGTTGAAACACATTACTCTCACAATCTTTCTATTACCATCAATGGGTGTGCATGGAAGGACAATTCCATATTTTTGTTTAGCCTTACATACATGAAATGAAGAACGACAAAAATCTTCTCAAGGATTTGACCCCAACCTCTGGAACCCTAGCTTTCTTCTCTTCTTCTCTCAAGAACTCTAACTCACGTTTATGCAAGAAATGTTAGAATGGTTTAGTAACCCTTTTTAGACCAAGAATGACCTATTTTGATCGTGTTTTAAGTATAGGAGTCTAGATTACCCCTCCGAAAAACTGGAAAAAAATTATTCTTCACCGTAGCATATCCACGATGCAGACTTGGTCTGTGGTAAGCACTTTTCGCTAATTTTTTTTCCAATGGAGTTTTCTCATCCCATAGAAAATATTGGGATCACATCTAAGTGTGAATCCACGACAAGTCGGCGATGAAGACCTATCGCTTACTCTTACTAGAATTCATTTTCGTATAAAAAATTTCTCATTTGATCCGGTTGCTTAAAAATCAACAAAGACTATTTTCCCACACATTTGTTCATGTTGATCGCATTTTTGGTCTCGAATTTTGCATCAGAGTTTGAAAAGATGCGTTATGCGAACATTCCTTATCTAGGGGTATTTTGATAATTTTACTGGGCGTTACAATATAACTATAAATGTATGTCTTTGAATTATTAATAAAATAATTTCCTTTGATAACACTGTGCTATTTTTCGCTCTCAAAGTATTTTTCAGTGATTTTCCTAGTTGCTTTGCTAAAAAACCAACATATGTTTTGGAGATTTAAGCTTTGACAACCTTTGAAGGATGATGTGCTGTATCCATGTGACTATTGGTATTATCATTTTATATTGATAGACTAAATTTTGAGACTGCATATTTGTTTTGCTTAGTTAATTTTCAGTTTATTAGGTAAGATTATGAAAATTTGCTTGCATTAAAATGCATGGTTTTGAACAAGATATTTCCAAAAAGTTGCAGATTTAATAACATAGATCGTTTCCACCATACTTTTAATGTTATACATTTATTTCTTTCAAAATAGTTGTCCTACGTTCCGCATTGACATACTTTAGACAAACCATTGTCTGGTTCTCCTCCTCCTCTTCTCTTCTGCCAACTCATTGTCTTTATTGCGCATTGTAGTTCTTTCACCGTAGTTTTATTTCCAAGGTTCATACTTCATAGAATGAAAATGATAGCAAATGACACTTATCAGATTGAATCAGATCCTTAGCCTTTCTCAGATGATGTTTGAAGGAAAGGATGATTAAATTCTGATCGTTGCTTCAAGCAAGTTTAATTTAACAGGATGATATGCTATTGCAGTAGCAATTGAATGATTTGGGTTCTATCCCTCTTCATGTAGTTATAGATATTATCCACAATTTGCTTAAGATTCAGGTTGAAAGTGTCATCCTTTGTCACCATGGTGTCTACATTTTTATCTTCTTGAAGACCCCTATATCGGGGTGAATGCTATAAATAAAAGAACAATAGTTTACAAAATGTCAGTCTGAAAATAGAAACAGAATGACAATAATACATATGATTCCTGTAATTTAGGCCTGTTGCAAATGTGAACAAACTTTAATGTACTACTGAAGAGTGTAGTAATAAGGAAGTGAACAATGTATTATTAGCGGGAAAAAGGCTTGTTGTAATTTATTTAGTTGATATTGTGAACAATGTCTGCTATATTTTCATCTAATATGCGAATTGTGTCTAAAAGAACTTCTAAACTCTTAACATTTTCTATGCTCTTTACTTATGCTGTAGTGTTTCGATTGAGTGTCATCTGATTTTCTATGCTCTGTACTTATATTCTCTAGATTAGTGGTCCTCTTTTTGGAAGATTGAATTCCTTGAAAACAGTTCATATGCAATGTACCAGCAAAATTAAAAGCTATATTAGAAAAATAATCTGCTAGACTGTTTCTGTTCATTTGAATGTGCTGAATTTGAATAATTTTTACTTCTTTTATCATTTTTATAGAGTTGACCTCCAATGTCACACTCCACAGGATATCTCAATATCCTGTATGTGAACTGTCTATTCAAGCGGTGAAACAAACCCTCTCTAATAGCAATGACTCTTCTAAGTAGTCCTCATTCGTTTAACACCTATCTAACTTCTCAATCCTAAAAACGAAATATAGAACAGCTCAGCAAAGGATTTGCTTTAGAATCCCAATTTATTTAACAAGTATTCACCAAAAATTTGTACCCTATCGCTGGCTTGTACCTCTCAAAATACTGCACCATCAATGGCCATATAACTGGTTTATTCTACATCCAAGGGTACATTGTGTTAACAAACTATTGAACAATGTCCTTCAATGTCATAAATCACAAATCCTATAGAGCAACCCCACCATGTTCCATTGTATTTCTCCTCTATGAACCACATCATCACCTAAAAAATAGATTAATCTTTGCATTTCCAGTTGACTCTAACTACTTCAAAACTGTTAGCTTAACCAAAATCCATTGCCCTTGAAGTCCTAGTCCATTTATGTAGTAATCCTAGACCTTATTAGCAAATTCTTCCTCTATAAAAAGATGCTCCATAGTCTTAAATAAGGAAACTATACGAATAATTAAGATCAACAGAGTTGTTCCAATTGGCTAAGAGCGATGCCGGTGGAACTTTTGTTTTCCAAGCAAAGAAGCAGATTTTAAAAGGTCGACCATTTATCCATATTTTCCTTTAGATAATCGATTCTGCATACCTATTTTTGAGTAGTTTTCAAGCATTTCTAAAAAGGAACTTTCCTATTCTTGTTAATATCCATCAGGTATGTCATGCCTATCGGTGAGTCAAGCATGCCCCGTTCTTAGTATCACATGCTGCACAAAATCATCTAAGAGTAAAAGGTGCATTTTGTCATATTTCAATCTATCAACTTCTACGAATTCATCAAGGGTTTATGCAGACCCTCATGTAAGTATTCTAAAGGACACGATCCGGTTATGTTCTCATGCCAAATTCTAGATGAACCTCCTACAGGTTACTACCAAAACCTATTTTTGATCTTCTCCCTATTAGCAATCATCATTTTCCACATTAGAGAACCCCTTTTTCAATCAAACTAGAGTTGATATTTGTATTTTGCCTTATTTGTTCCATATAAAGTTTGTGCATAGGGAACTGGCAGTTTTAAAGTAGTTTTGCATACATAGCATCAGAATACTCAAATATGGATCTCAAACCCACACCACCATCTTGTTTAAGTTGATAAACATTGACCTAGGCTACTAATTCCATTAGACTTTAGCAAATATTTTGTGCAGTTCCTTAAGATAGTTAAGGTGAACTATTGCTGAAAATATGATAGAAATGCACTACAATACACTTGTAATCAGAATGGCCTTGTCCCCGTAGGATACCATCCTGCCCTTCAAGCTTGGAGCTTGCCTTTGACCTTATTGATGAGCTCAGAATAGGAAGACCTCTTCTTCCAAGCATGAGTAATTGGGCATCCTAAATATGTCAGTGGGTATTGCCCTTTTGTCATTCTTGTGCTAATGAATTTGAACTCAACTTTTACCTTTGTTCTAAGTAGATTCGACTCTCCAAAAGTGATGCCACACCCATGCCGAATACTGTATAAATACATTATTTTTTAAGGATCCAACACGCACCTCATGATATTTTTTAAGTGTCCGAGCAACATAATTTTATTAATTAATTCATCTAACTAGTGTTGCATAATCCTGTAACATTATCATAATCTTCTTTAGTGACTCCTAATGTATTAAGGCAAATAAAATAGTGTAATTTGCATATGCTAAATGTTTGAAATTTACACTTTATTTTGGTTGGTAACTCATACCCTCTATACATTGCATCTTCAAATAGGGAACTAAAGGCTTTACATAGCACTTAAGTAGCAAGAAAAAACAATGTAGGGGATAAAAGATCTCCTTTTTGATCTCCTTATTGAGTGGAAGAAACTGTGCTTCCTATCAATTCAAAACTAAGTGCCAATTGGTTCCACACCTTGGTGAGAAAGAACCAGGAGACTTTGTCATAAGCCGTTCACATGTCCATATTAATGCTTTAGATAGCTTATCCCCTTTCCTTATATCTATATGAACTGAAGTCCAAGGGATGCGAAAATATAGTGTTGATGAGTGATGTATAAACCAGGATCTCAATGCAGCTCTTGATGCAGTATTTCTTACTTATTCATATATGACATGCGAGAATCAATAATTAATAATTGAAAAGTAGTTGAAAACAAGAGGAGTCCAAGTCTACAAAGGATCTGTGTTGAATAAGGGAAGGCATCATTTATGGTAAGGGTTCCTCACCATAAGTTGGACTCTTAATAGCTGCCTTGTAGGTATTTGGATAAAATAATAATGTGACAAGAGAATTAGGCACACAAGTTGACGCATATATAATGTAAAAACGACGATTTGTATGGGCAACTTTTTGCAAACATTGATCGGGAAAATTGCAAGGCAAGAAGAAGGGATTAAGAATTCAACTCAAAGCAATCAGCATCCATATCACTTAGTGATAGCTGGGGTATAAGGGTAATTCTTGAAATGGGAGTGTTACATAGTGGTAATAGCTTCTAGGAATTTTTCAAGAGGTTTTTGTGATTATTGTGAGGTTTGTAACAAGAACTGAGTATTACTTCTTGGAGAGAAGTTAGAACAGTTTTAATCAACTGATGGATTAAGGTACTCGAGTTAGTTCCTCAGAACACTGAGTTGTAATATGAAACATTGCATGGGAGAAGTTGATGAAGTTTATGGTTGAAATCATGCACAGTGTAGGTGGTGTTTTATTTTACGTGTATGCTTTGTTATTCTTTTACTTTCTATTATCCATGTATTCGAAGAACCTGGTTCTTAATAGTTCCTTAAATTGATATTAGAGCAAATTTTTTTAATTGAAGGATAATACCTTGAAAAGAATCCATGGATTCTCCACCAACATTGCAAGCTTCAAAGGCCGATACTATGGGTGGTGGAAGAACATAAAGCTAGATTTCATCATGGTTGGGAATGTTGTTATTGATGATTTAATTAAGGGTGTCAAAATGAGCCCAAATATAGGTAACTATAAAGACAGAATGTACTGAAAAACGATTGTCTTATTAATGAAGTAAGAAAGCATTTAAATAGAGTTACAGAGGAAAAACTTCTAAAGAAACTAAAATAAAATAATCTAAGTAGACAAGGACTGCTAAAAATAAAGTATTCCAATTAAATAAGGACTACTACTTCTACTTGGGAAGTTCCTGCTGCTACTACTCGTGATGTTCCAATACGCCCATTCAAGTTAGACGATAGGTCATAAAGCCTATCCTAAACAAATTATTCTCAAATGTAGGTTTAGGCAGTGCCTTGATGAGAGTGTCGGCTATTTGGTCGGCTCCATGAATATGAACAACAAGAAACCTTTTCATATCAACATGGTGGGGAACAAAGTGAAAGTCCAATGTGGCATGCTTGACAAGACTATGGAGGACAGGATTCTGACTCAGGAATATGGCTCAAAGTTTGCCACAATATATTTTATATAACTGATGTACTAGAAATTGTAGCTCATTTAGGAGATTGGTGACCTACAAGGTTTCAAAAAGGGCATTAGCCACCACCATATACTCAAACTCGGTGGAGGAGCATGAGACAGTGTTTTGCTTCTCTAAAGACTAGCTACTCAGACTATGAAAAAGGAATAGGATGTAACCAGATGTAGAAACTTTGTCAGTTATGTCCCCACCATAATCCACATCATACTACACATTTAGATTGAACTCATCAATGGGAGTAACATATAGACCAAGTAGAATGGTACCACGTAGTTATCGAAGGACATACTTCATAACTTTCCAATGAAGATCTGATGGTGCGAGCATGAATTGAGAAAACTTATTGACTACATAGGCTATGTCTGTTCTAGTGAAAGATAATTATTTGAGTATGCCCAATACTCGACGATAGCGTGTGTCATTAGTGAGGTGAGTGCCATCAGATAAGATCAATAACTCGGAGGCGCTTATTGGAGTTTTGACACTCTTGCACTCACTCATTAACTCATCATTTAAAATCTCATTTACATAGTTTGGTTGGGTGAGAATTAAATTGCCAAAGCTATGTATCACTTCATACCTAGAAAGTAGTGAAGATCACATATATCTTTAATAGAGAACTGAGAAGCAAGGAAAGTGATTACCTGATTGACATTGAAGATGTTGCTCCCAATGACAATAATGTCATTGATATAGACAAGAAGGAATAACGTGTCATCTAGAATATATCTAACAAGAACTGAGGCATCTAATTATGTCTTAACAAAGCCTATGGATGAAAGATAACTTGTAAGGGCATTGTACCATGCCCAAGGAGCCCGTTTCAAGCCATAGATCACCTTGAGCAGAAGACATATATGTGTTAGTTTGTCATCATTGGTAAAACCTGAAGGTTGTGCCATGTATACTTCCTCATCCAGGTTACCTTGGAGAAATGCATTATTGACATCAATTTGATATGAGTGCTAGCTATGAGAAAGTGCAATAGAGAGGACAATATGAACCGTGGTTTGGTTTGATGAAAGGGCTTAATGTTGCATGAAAATCAATACCCAGCCTATCAGTGAAGCCTTTTTCAACCTGACGTGCTTTGTACCTGTCGATAGTCACATCTGCATTCCTCTTGATCATGAGAAGCCACTTACAAGATACAATGTTTTTGTTAGGTTTGGGAGGAACAATTTTCCAAGTCTGGTTTTTAATTAAAGCATCAAGTTCCAGTTTCATTGCATTATGACACTCTGGATATTTTTGTGCTTGTTTGACAGTTGTGGGTATGACTGTAGGGTTCAATTCGGCTAGTTAATCAAAAATTCTTTTAGGTTTTGTGATATTGTTTTGGAATCTAGTGACATGGGTAAAAGTAGATGGACAATAAGGTGGTGAAGGAGCAATGTACAACTTGGTCATAGGACAAGATGGTTGAGAAGTTATATGTATTGATGGGTTAGTATTCCTGCCTCGGTATACAAGTAAAGGAACCAAGTTGTAGTTTGTGTTTGTGGGGATAGGCATTAGTGTATGTATAGGTCAAAGTGATAGTGGAATACACTGGGTAGTTGGCTGAGAGGACGGATTCTGGAATGTGGGAATTATAGAGGATGAGGGAGATATAGATGTACCTGTAGAAGGTGAAGTTGCGAGAGGTGAAGTTGTTTCTGCCACTAATGAATTGTTGGAGGATGACTATAACATTGAGTTTTCATTGGACTTAGATGAAAAGAATTAGATGTTCATGGGGAATCTGTATGTGTGTGATTCTATTTACAATGGAGTTGGAAGATCTGTACTTATGGGGGCACTTTAGGTGTAGAGTCAATTGGACACTATGGTTGTAGTCCATTCCTGGTAAGTCAATTTAAGGGCAATGTTAGAGAACAAAGTTTTTAATGGAAAATTATTCTTACCAAAATGAACATCTCGGGATAAATACTCCTTTCAAAGGTTGGATTCAAAACATTGACGATAGTGATAAGACAAAAAAATCTGAGATAGGCACACGAGGTGGATTTAAAATCTGAGATAGGCACACGAGGTGGATTTCTGTTCAAGTTTATTTTTGGAGTATGGTTTAAGTCATGGATAGAATAAACAACACAAAGTGTACATGGAGCAATAATTAGGTGATTCTCTAAGTAATTGCTAGAAAGGGGAGTGATTATTTAGCTGGTACGTGGGGAGAGGATTGATGAGGTAGACTATATGATGACACGCGAAGGACCAAAATTAGTATGGAAGGGACACGTCATATAAGAGTGTTCTTGTAGTTTAGATGATATAGTGATGCTGTTATTCTGTAAGTGCATCTCATAGAGGCATATAAGGTGGGTAGAGAGGTGTTCAATGCCATAAAGTGATAGATAGAAGTCAAGACTTTTATACTCTCTGCTGCCATCAGTGTAAAGTGATAAAATTTTGCTATAAAAATGTTTTCACGTCACAGGATGAAATTTGTAAAAGATGTCTTTAACTTCACTTTTTTGGTTAATATGTAAAGCCAACTGTATTTCATATATTGATCAACAAAAATACAATAATACAACTTCTTGTCAAGAGATAAGACGGGTGATGGCCCCTAAAAATCGCTAAAAAGAATTTGAAGAGGTTTAGTACTACGTAGGGATAATTAGGAAAAGGATGCCAATGGACTTTATTAGATAAACAAGAATTACAATGAAAAAGTTTGTCTCGCTCATGAAATGGTAGCAAGAACTTATTTAAAATATACCTTAGAACTCTAGGATGAGGATGACCAAACGTTGATGCCAAGTAGTAATAGCATTGAGAATTACTTTTAGTTACTGCAATAGTTTTTAGCAAAATAAATTATTCAGTTTAAGATAAATTTGAATTTTAAATTTGAGTTAAGTTGTTGAGATATTTTAGGTTATCTAAATTTCAAATTATGCAAGTTTTTATTTTCTGTTGGCTATTTAAAGCCACTCAATGCTTAGTAAAATTATTGAAAGCTACTGAAAATATTTCAATTAATTGAAGACCCTTTCAACCCTTTTTTTCTACCACATTCACTCTTTTAAAAAAACCAACAGCGGTATTAGAGCCTCACTGATCTTATGGGATCTATGAGTTCTTCCAAAGAACTACCAAATCATTTTCAACCGCAAGGGCTATCTTTTTTACCCGTGAGGGCAACCTTTTTTAACCCGCAAAGGCTACCTTTTTAACCCGTGAGGGCTATCTTTTTTTAACCTGCAAGGGCAACTTTTCAGCCCATTTTAACCCGTCAGGGCTATTTTCAACCCATGCTTTTTTCAATGCACATGCTCTTTGAACCAATGTTTTACATAAGAATGGCAAGCAATAGTCTCTCTTTGAATGCCCCGAAAATTTTCATTGGCAAAATTTATCAAATTTGGTCAGTGATAATAAAATCTCTTTGTGAAACCTATTGTTTATGTAATATCGTGTCGGAAGAAAAATCATCACAACTCCTCTCTGCAAATTCTATAAATTTCCAAATGAAAGCTCTTCAAACCAAAGAAGATCATTGATGATATTTTTTAATCACAAATATATATATATATATATATATATATATATATATATATATATATATAAGTCGGCATCAATTACTAGAGCAAAAATTGAGGAACAATTTTCAAAATTGGTGTAACTAAAGCAAATGAGGAGTGTTGAATAGTGCTTTTAATCATTGCAGTAGTTTTAAGCAAAATAAATTATTTAATTTAAGATAAATTTGGATTTTGAATTATAGTTAAGTTTTAAAGATATTTTCGGTCATTTTACATTTCAAATTATGCAGACTGTTATTTTATGTTGACTATTTAAAGTCACTCGTTGCTTTATACCATAACAACAACAACATACCTAGTGTATCCCACAAATGAGGGTAGAATGTACGCAGACCTTACCACTCACTACTTTATAGAATTATTGAAAAACATAGAAAGCATTTTAATCCATTGAGACACTTTTTCAAACCTTTTTTGTTGTCCCATTCATTCTTTTGAAAAACCCAATAGAGAGAGACTGATGTGGTTGTCATGTCAACTTGGTGATGTAGGATAGGCCACTCATATAGTCCATTGTTGGTCCCACCATGCAGTAGTGATTTCCATTTTTGCAAGTCCTTCACAACAAAGCCAAACGAAAAAAATTCAATCGACTTCAGATTGTTGTGACAAAATTTAGAAATTGTCATAACCTATGTCTTTGGCCTAGACGTGACAAGGAGAATGGGAAGCCCGAAGACAACTCAATCAAGCCTCTTATCATATTGTGTCGACATCCTTAGTTGCGGTAAAAAATTAAACAAACACAAATGTCAAATAAATGAAAAAGGAAAAGGGACTAAGGGAAACCATTCATAATAATAATAGCGTAAGAAGAGTCAAGTTCCAAAATCATAGATAAACCATGACATAATATCCAACGATATCTCTACATAGAAAGAACTGGGGCCAAGACACTTCCCAGGCTCACCTCCTCATTTAATAAGTATTCAACGTAGGAGCAAGTCTCTATAAAGCATGAATGAGAATAGATATCGCCCTCGGAACTGAGGACTCACCATCTAGCTTTCTTCACAACAACCCAAACTAGACATGTTGAGGAAGAGGATAACCAAATGGAGCTCCGATCCATACATGCTCATGTAGGTATCAAGTATGCATTAGTACGTTTGAATGTAGTAATTATGCAGGATGCAATGAAACAAGACGATAAGCCATAATAATAAGATGCTTAATCATATTCAATAAACATAAGCTCAATATGTCATGTGAAATCAATGCGTAGGATGAAACATGCTTAAGAATAATCATACTTGCATATCTTGTTTAACACCATGAAGTAACAATAATAGATCATCCAACTACCACATACTAGAGGCTGAGGGATATAGATAGGTCATAACCCTTTCTAGTAGGTAATGGGTAGAATATGAGGGTAGAGGAGTAGTATAGGTCATAACCCCTACATGTAAGCATGAGATAGTGAATAATACATGAGGGTAGAAAGATAGCATAGGTCATAATACCTATATGTAAGCATTAGATAATACATAACATTGAATCGCATATGAGGGTGAGGCGTACCACGTAGTTCATAACCCTTTCATATGAGTATAAGATATTGTATAACATTGAATTGTACATGAGGGTAAGATATGCAATATAGTTCATAACCCCTTCATGTAGAAATTGGCCTTGTACTAGAGGGTCAAGCATATAACATAGTTTATAACCCCATCTAGTATGCTTCACAATTTGCAAGAGCATAAACCTTCGCATAAGAACTCAATAACTCATCAACAATTGAGACTTGTAAAAATCATGCAATTGGTCATAGGAAAATTTGAGAATTCTTGTCAAGATATTTTATCAAACACATGGTGGGCATATACGGACACATGTTCAAATCATGCAAAATGCATGAGTATGGATCATGAAATAGTGAAATCAAGGCATCTTAAAATCATGTAAATTAGCCCACCAATATCATGGTAAAACCCCATCAGGACTAACTTGTAAATCATATCAAAATTTCACAATAATTCATAGATTCCATAACTTGAATCATGTATAGTCTCAATAAACAAAGATTTATTCATAGTATATGCTCAAAATAGATATTAATTCATAATCAACAATATTTGACAAAATCTAAAAGGATTAGTGCCCCCTAACTTCTAGTGAACCAGGTTCAATGAACAGTGCTAACTTGTTTGCGAAAACAATAATCAAAAGGCAAACAACTTATATTGGAAAAAGTCCTTGAGCCAGGGAGAAACAACCCCTACCTACACTCATATGATTTCAAAAACTTCACTAACTTCAAACAACCAAAGTTGAACTTACAACTTCTTCCAATACACTCAACACTCAAGCATCAAACCCACTCTCAAGCAATAACTCTCACAAGAAAAATAGAACAACTTCTAATAATTAAAGTCACTAAACAAAAACTCTAAGAAGATTGTCAAACAGACTGGAATAATTAAGAAAATCTAACTCTAGATCTTGCTTGAGTGTTGTCGCCAAGTGCTCGTGCTTTTGCTAAATGCTCTCGCTAAATCCTATATGTTGCCAGCTCAATAACTTCTATACCCCCAACGTGCATGACATCTAAGGTACGCTGTATCTGATCAATAAAATCTTGAGGATCTTCCTTAGGGACTGACCCAGTGAAGGATGGAGGATCCAGATTAAGAAAATCACGTATCTTCGTGCCAACTGCCCTATTTCCACCACCTGCACCTGCAACTGGGCCTTCATCCCTTTGGGCTTGGCTAGAAACTATTCGTGTCAATAATTGGACTGCATATTTAAATTCTTACACTGTAGTATCAATAGGTGGTTCTGGGGGAATTTCACTATTCCCGGGTTCATAGGGAACTGAGGGAGTTGGAGATGTCTGTGATAGAGACTCATCTTGAGCCTCACTTTGTTGTCTCCTGTGCTTAGCTGAACTGACCACCACTTCTGTTTTTTTTCCTTTACCTTTGTTCCTTCTAGTTTCTGGCATACTGGCTGTATAAGTATCTGATAAGGGTGGGGACAGGCCCCGCCTCAACCAACTGTATAATACAAAATATAAACTTTAGACATGCAAAGCTTCAAAGCAACCTGGAGCTTAGTGACAAAAGCTTGATACCTTGTACTCCTACCAGGGAGATCTACTAGCACCTGTACCTGCAGCATGAAATGCAGGTCCCTCGTAAGGGACGTCAGTACGAGATAATGTACGGAATTTGTAAGGCAGGCAACATTGTATATGAAATAAAAACTCAAATGAAACTTTGTACTGATGTATGATAAGAGACCACCTGTGATTACATTGTGGGAACATGCACTTTACATTCTTTACATCCTTTACCTTTACTATAACATCTATATAATCTGTGCACATCATATCATAAAAGACCCTACTGATCAGGGGTAACTGTATCGGGTTCGTCCCTATGCTAGGCTAGTATTCTAGCCCCCTCGGGCTACCCCCCGTGATTGGATCGTCCCTATTCTCGGCTAGTAGTCTAGCCGCTACCCCCTGTGATAGGATCATCCCTATTCTCGGCTAGTAGTCTAGCCCCCTCGGGCTACCACCTATCCATAATCCATAATCCATATACTTTACTTTTGCCTTTAAATTACCTTTAAGATAATCTTTTGGTGGTCACATTATTGAAGCTTTGAAACTGTGTAGGTAGTATATGACATATAAATAACCATATAATACCATATGACAATGAAAAGAGTGTGTTACATCAATAATGAAATGCGTATGAAATGAAGCAACTTATGGACTTTATTTGGCAACAAGAACCCATG
>DF363119.1:15552-29023 GCA_000787875.1 Solanum virginianum
GCCTATGCTTCAGCAAAATCTGCAACTTTTCTTCAAAATCATGCCAACCTAATTTTTCTGCAAGATTAACACAAAAACACATTAAAACACTAAAAAGTTAGATGAGATATATACATCATATTTAATTTTGAAAGGTAAAAATTATACTAAATAAACAAAAAATCATAACCTTAGTTGAGTGAATAAGTTTCAGAGCAGTCTTTAAATTTGGTAAGAAAAAGATATTCCTTACCAATTTCGATAGTCATTAATATTATCTTACATTCTTTTATATTCAAATACGAGGCTATTGTGTTTGGAGAAAAAAATAATGTATTTAGGAGTCATTTGGTAGAGTGTATAAGAATAATATTAAATAGAGAATATTAATAATACTTGCATTAATTATACATAAAATATTTTTATACATTGTTTGGTTTGATATTGTAAAAATAACATGCATTGCATTAAAAAATTTATTTATAAAAATACCCTCCACATTTATGATGGAAAAGATGTAAAAAGGTTTTTGAGGAGTAATTGAGTCTTTAATCATGTTAATGCATACATTAAAGCCATTACATTACTACCAAAAATCTATGATATTAGTAATACAGTCCTTAATATACAATAGAGTGTACAACTAATACAAGCATTACTTATACATATATTAAAAAAGAGTACCAAAAAAAAATACAAATAATATAAAAAGATAATACATGTGTTCTTTTTCTTAATACACTCTACAAAACAACCTCTTAATATATTAAGTTTAAAATGTGTGGAGACTGTTGTGTTAGAGAAGAAAAAGAATTCTGTTTTAATTTTTTTAAAAATTACTTTTATGTTCTTTTGCTTGTGTCAAATAAAAGAAAACGCTATTCTAAAGCAAAAATATTTTTGAATGTTCTAAAGTCAAATTTTTTGAAAAATTATTATTTCTTTATGAGAGAAAATTTTAAGTATCTTCGATTCATCATCCAGAGTAGTGACGACATCAATGAATATGTTACACATCGTATTGGGGCAGTATGGACGAAATGGAGGCCTGTCTCAGGAGTATTGTGTGATAAAAAAATACCATCTAAGCTTAAATGCAAGTTTTACAGAATGACAGTTAGACCATCTTTGTTATATGGGGTGGAGTGTTGACCAAGTAAAATTTCACATGTTTAGAAGATGCAGGTTGCGGAGATAAGGATGTTGAGATGGATGTATCGACATAGCAGGGGTGATAGAATCAGGAGTGAGATCATCTAGGAGAAGCTAGAGGTGACCCCTGTGGCTGACAAGATGAGAGAAACGAGATTGCGTTGGTTTGAACATATCTAGAGAAGGAGTATAGATGGTCATGTTAGGAGGTGCGAGAGGTTGGATTTAGGGGATACGTGAAGGGTCGAGGTAGACCGAAGAAGTATTGGGGGGAGGCGATCAGATAAGATATGGCGAAACTTCATCTCACCGAGGACATGACCTTAGATAGAAAAGACTAGGGGTTGTGTATTAGAATAGAGAACTAATAGGTTAGTAGGGGTAGGTCGATAAATGACTTTGTGATATAGTAGGTTAGTAGGATTAGTGATGTCTTTACATTGTATGTTATTATTATTAATCTTATACTTGTTTACTTTTAGCGTATTTACATTATCTTTATATCTTGTGTTGTTATTTGTCGTCTTGATATGTTAATTTTATTGTATTTGCATACTATCATGCGCTTTTCCTTATTAGTCGTTTTTTCTGTTTCTTTTCTTTTCTCATATCTAGTTTATTCTGCTTATGAGTTTTTGAGACGAGGGTTCCCAAGAAACAGACTCTCTACCTCTATAAGATAATGATAAGGTCTGTGTATATTCTACTTTCCTCAGACCCCACTTGTAAAATTTTACTGTCGTAGTTGTTGTACTAAATAAACCCGTTATTAGGTTCATGTTTGACAATTAAACTATAAAAGTATAAGACAAATTAATTTTAATAGTAATTTGTCCTTAAAATATCATTTTTAAAGGTTATTTATTTAACTATGATCATAAATAAAATTTATTTAACTATGATCATAAATAAAATTTATTTACTATAATTTTAAGCTTTAAAAATTAAAATTTGTGGAAAGAAGAAGAAGAGGCAGGGCATGCATGATTATATGTTGGAGAGAGGAGAGAGGAGAGAGAAAAGTAGCAGGTGTATGGGGGGTCGTGTTGCCAAAGTAGCAGGTGCATGATTATACTGTCTGTTTTCCATTTATTCTTTCTTTTCAGTCTATACCTACCTACCTACTCATTAGTGCTATACTTTTGATCAATACAGCAGCATGTGGAGGAGTATTGTCTGGGTTTGTTGTCTTGTCCTTTAACGTTTGATTGATGAGTGAAAGAGGAGAGATTGTTGATGGCCTTGAGAGGAGAAAAAAACGACATGGATAACGGCAAATATGTGAGGTATACACCAGAACAAGTGGAGGCTTTGGAGAGAGTATATGCCGAATGTCCAAAGCCCACTTCTTTGAGAAGACAACAGCTCATTAGGGACTCTCCCATTCTCTCTAATATTGAACCTAAACAGATCAAAGTATGGTTTCAGAACCGAAGGTGAATCCATATTCAAATTTAGATTTTGTGCTTTTTTCTTGTAATGAAACAACAACCACCCTTCTTCTCCTGACTTAATAGGGTTTCAGTGTTTGAATAGCAAAAAATCATGATAGTTATTGAGAATTTTCTTTGCCTGACTTTCGGGGATTGATTAGTGACCTTGATATTATGTAATTGAAACGATCCATAAAATAATTCAATCCTAAGTATCCCTTATTTGTCTAAAAACGATAGGTGTTGAGAGATCTGTCAAGTAAGAATACTGTCTGATGCCAATTCTCAACATTGCAAGGAATTTAACCTACTGTTCGCAGATGCCGCGAAAAACAGAGGAAGGAAGCTTCTCGTCTCCAGACTGTCAACAGGAAGCTGAGTGCTATGAACAAGCTGCTCATGGAAGAAAATGATCGATTACAGAAGCAAGTCTCTCAACTTGTGTATGAGAATGGCTACATGAAACAACAAATCAATACTGTGAGTTGTATACTTGCTTATGCCAATTCCTTTTCATCTATATGACCTAATTGATTAACAAAATTCAAATAAAATGTGTACGTATTCGCTTAAACCATATCTCAATTTGTCTAAGTTCAAATAGATTTTCAGGACACAACAACTTGCAATGATGTTTTGCTGAAGCTTCACATGAACTGCATTTAACCTTCTAGTGAATTTTGCTGAAGCTTCACATGAGCTGCATTCAACCTTCTATCTTGCTTCTATCATTTCATGAAGCAATTTCTGTATATTCATCCTTTAGTCTGCTTCTTTTCATACCATGAATTATTGTACAGGTTAGCAGCACGACCACGGATACCAGCTGTGAATCTGTGGTCGTGAGTGGTCAGCAGCAAAGAAAAAACCCAACACCTCAGCATCCAGAGAGGGATGCAAATAACCCAGCCGGGTGATCTAATTTGTATATTTTCAAAAAACGTCTCTATGGTGTTTTCTAGTTTGAAAACACTAATAAACATTTTTTGTATGTATTTTCAGTCTTCTTGCAATAGCTGAGGAGACCCTGGCAGAGTTCCTTGGAAAGGCGACTGGAACTGCTGTCGACTGGGTGCAGATGATTGGGATGAAGGTAATTCCTTTTGTTGATTTTGCATCTCTAGTGTCAGACTTGTACATTACATGCGTTCAATTGTTTACTTTCCCCCTCATTTGACTTTGCTGTTCAGCCTGGTCCGGATTCTATTGGTATAGTTGCTGTTTCCCGTAACTGCAGTGGGGTAGCAGCACGTGCCTGTGGCCTTGTGAGTCTAGAGCCCACAAAGGTACTTCAGTTGTCTTTCTGGCTACGAGTTTTATATCATTCTAGCCTTGTATTGTGAGCTGTAGAAAACTTTTCAGGTTGCCGAGATACTCAAAGATCGTCCTTCTTGGTATCGCGACTGCCGTTGCCTTAATGTACTGAGTGTGATCCCTACTGGTAATGGAGGGACAATAGAGCTTATTTATTTACAGGTTTGTTGCATTCACCTGCATCACTTGTTTGTTGAGTTGATACCATGTGATCATATTTATTTAGTTTTGTGCTCAATAAATTTGTGTTTGCCATGTGTTTCTTTGTTAGACTTATGCTCCAACTACATTGGCAACTGCTCGTGACTTTTGGACGTTGAGATACACTACAAGTTTGGAGGATGGCAGTCTCGTGGTATGTATTAGGCATAATCCAAAATCTTGGGACCTTTCTAGATGCTATTTGCCTATTGTTGCAAACGCAGGCCATAGGCCTGTAGGTACTATCGTTTGTTTACAATATTTTTATCTGGCATAAAAAAATGCAGATATGTGAACGATCTCTGACGACAGCAACTGGTGGCCCAACAGGGCCTCCTGCTACAAGTTTTGTCAGGGCTGAAATGCTACCAAGTGGTTATCTCATAAGGCCTTGTGAGGGTGGGGGCTCAATGATTCACATTGTTGATCATATTGATCTAGACGTAAGGCTGAAAAGTGGTGGTCGATTGATATTTTGACTTCTTTAGATTGCTGTAGTTGAACATATTCTATCTGTGCTCAGGCTTGGAGTGTCCCTGAAGTTCTGAGGCCACTCTATGAGTCTTCCAAGATCCTTGCTCAGAAGATGACTATGGCTGTAAGGAATCTTGAATTTGTTCAAATATCTATCTTAAGAATGACAAAGTGATTTAATCATTAATAAGTTGGAGTTATCTGTGTGCAGGCCTTGCGGCACATACGACAAATTGCACAAGAAACCAGCGGAGAGATCCAATACACGGGGGGTCGCCAACCTGCTGTTTTGAGGGCTCTAAGTCAGAGATTATGCAGGTGAGAAGACAAACCAATTATTCAGTAAGACTCAGAAATAACATATACTGCACTGTCACAGTTGTAAATGAAGCTTTTGGCAATGCTATGCTTTCTGCCAGTTTCTATTAGTCTTTTCAGCTAAGTTGCTCGGACTCTCCAAAAATGTTGGCGCACCCATGTCGGATCTGACATGCACCCGTCGACATTTTTGAAGAGTCTGAGCAACATAGCTTTTCAGAATTTAATCCTTGATATTTTTACTACAGGGGATTTAATGATGCTGTTAATGGATTTGTTGATGATGGGTGGAATATTATGGATAGTGATGGTGTAGAGGATGTAACAATTGCTATAAATTCATCTTCAAGCACCTTGTCAATACTCCCTACATTTGGAGGAGTTCTGTGTGCCAGGGCATCAATGCTTCTTCAGGTATGTTAGGATAGATATTTGACTTGAGAATTAGCAGCAATCTTCCAATTTGTGGATATGTTCTAATCTCTTTCTGGTACTTCTTTTATGTAGAATGTCCCCCCTGCTTTGCTTGTACGTTTCGTTAGGGAGCACCGTTCTGAATGGGCAGATTATGGGGTTGATGCTTATTCTGCTGCATCTCTCAAAGCCAGTCCATATGCGGTCCCTTGTGCCAGACCAGGTGGTTTTCCAAGTAGCCAGGTCATTTTACCCCTAGCTCAGACTGTGGAGCACGAGGAGGTAACAGTCTTATCATGTCCTACTTAATAGTTATTACCCTGCCAGATGTTCCCTATAATTCCGTAACAGATGAATCATTTTGTGGTTTGACTTTTCCTTTTTATCTAGTTTCTTGAGGTAGTACGTCTAGAGGGTCCTGCTTTCTCCCCAGAAGACATTGCTTTATCACGGGATATGTACTTGTTACAGGTTGAGAATTCGTACGCATTTCAAATTTTTATTTATGTGCTTTTTGACATTTTTGGTTCAATAATCATCTCACTACCTTTGCAGTTATGCAGTGGAGTTGATGAGAATGCTGCAGGTGCCTGTGCTCAGCTTGTTTTTGCACCTATTGATGAATCTTTTGGTGATGATGCTCCATTGCTTCCATCTGGCTTCCGTGTCATTCCACTGGAACCTAAATCAGTTCAGTAATATGCATACAGAACATCTAGCTTTCCAGTCACTAATTCTAAATTTTAACTGGTCTAGACAATGAAAATTCATCATGGACACTTGAAGAGTATCTAAGCAAGCATATGAGGATTATCTTATTTTAGTCTAAAAGTTTTCTAATTTTATGATACAGGATGTGCCTGCAGCAACTCGGACCTTGGATTTAGCTTCAACTCTTGAAGCTGGAACTGGTGGGAGTGGGACACGTCCAGCTAGTGAAATTGAAGCAGGCAATTACAACCATCGTTCGGTCTTGACAATTGCATTCCAGTTTACTTTTGAGAGTCACTACCAGGATAATGTAGCTGCAATGGCTCGCCAATATGTGCGAAGTATAGTAGGCTCTGTTCAGAGAGTTGCAATGGCCATAGCGCCCTCTCGACTCAGCTCTCAGTTGACACCTAAACCCTTCCCTGTTTCACCTGAAGCTGTCACTTTGGCAAGGTGGATTTCCCGGAGCTATAGGTATGGGTTTTTAACGTCATTGCTGTGGCATTTTCTTACTAACATGTTTAGCATCATTACGTGTAGAACTTCGTATCAATGATTAACCTGTCATTGCAATGTAGGAAAAATAATTTCTTTTGACCTCGTATATAATTCTTTCTTTGAACTTCGAAGACTAGTTGATATCTGATCATTTGTGCGGAACTTGCAGTGACATTGAATGTTTTACATGGTCTTATTATTCCCCAATTATATTTTAGGGTGCATACAGGAGGAGACCTGTTCCAAGTTGATTCTCAAGCTGGTGATGCTGTTCTGAAACAACTGTGGCACCATAGTGATGCAGTAATGTGTTGCTCTGTAAAAATGAATGTCAGTACACAGCTTCTACACTTGTTATAAACATTAATTAATAAATACGACTTAAGTATTATGCAAGATTCTTTCTAAAGATGAAACAATACCTAATTAGTGAGTGAACTTCTTAATGCAGGCTTCTGCAGTTTTTACATTTGCAAACCAGGCCGGTCTTGACATGCTTGAAACCACCTTGTTAGCTCTTCAGGATATAATGCTTGATAAGATTCTAGATGAAGCTGGTCGTAAGGTCCTCCTATCGGAGTTCTCCAACATCATGCAGCAGGTTAGACTACTGCCATCATATTTTGATTATATACGCCCTTCAACTTAGCAAACATGAAGAGCAAGCTAGTTCCAATAAAATCAGAACAATGATACTGCAGTATTAGCACCAAGCAAAGTTTGTTTTGATTCCACAAATGCTAGACCACTTATTGACTACATGGTATCAACTCATACAAGAAAAAGCTGTATAGGTAGCAAGTGAAGAATTTGACAAATTGTTATGTTGTGCTTTTAGGGCTTTGCCTATCTGCCAGCAGGAATATGTGTATCTAGCATGGGGAGGCCAGTATCATATGAGCGAGCGATAGCATGGAAGGTTCTCAACGACGATGATTCCAATCACTGTCTAGCTTTCATGTTCATAAACTGGTCTTTTGTTTAAGTTATGAAACAGATGCTCTATTTAAGACTTTGGCATTTGCTATCAACCTTCTAAATTATGTCGGCACTCTGAATATTTTTAAGTTGAAGCTTGTCTGACTACGTTGACTAGGCTGTGTGGTTGGATTCCAACTCTATATCTATTGTAGTATGAAACGCCATTTCTGTTTTCTGCAGGTTTCTACTCTGCTGCCTATTTAGTTATTTTGGATGTACTTAAGAAGTTGGTTAAGATTTCAATCACGTTGGATAGTTTTGAAACTGAATGTCTGCTTTTGTGTGGCGTACCTTTTTACTAATTAGGTGGTTTGCCTAGGTTAAGGCAATTTTTGTTGGTAGCCAGTTGGTTCACTTGAGTTTGTTTCTTGAGTCATTTCACCAAAGAAGATAGTACGTTCTAACAGATGGCACATCAAATGTCTACTTCAATAGGGAAAATGTTGATTTTCTAGTGATTTTGACAAGTGTGATGTCAAAGAAAGTCTTGAGCATGTCTTTTTGCCTCAGTGGTGGATGAGTTGACATGATCTATTTAGGAGAAGGTTCTATGACATATGTTATTTGTAATGACATAATATTGATTGATGCAGTTTGGGATAGAGTAAATAGGTGGAGGTTTGGAGATATACTCTGGGGTCCAAAGGGTTCAAATTATAGCATGATCAAAACAAAATTTTTGTAGTGTAAATTTAATATTGTGAGGGATGAAGCGAACATCGAAGTGAGGTTTGCCGCTCAACCTATTCTTGAGAGAGAAAACTTTGAATATTTTGGGTTATCATTCAGAGTGGTGGTGATATCAATGATGATGTCACACATCACATTAGGGCTCCATGGATGAAATGGAGGCTTGTCTCGAAGTATTATGTGATAAGAAGATATCACCTGAACTTAAAGGTAAGTTTTACAAAATAGTGGTTAGATCGTTTGTACTATATGGGGTGGAGTGCTGACTTATAAAAGATCATGTTCAGAAGATGTTGAGATGGATATGTGGATGTTGAGATGGAGATGCATGTTGCGGAAATGAATATGTTGAGATGAATATGTGGACATCTGAGTGATAAGATTAGGAATGAGGTTATTCAGAAGAAGGCAGGGGTGACCTCTATGGTAGACAAGATGAGAAAGTAAGACTGAGATGGTTTGGACATGTGCGGAGGAGGAGTGTCGATGCTCCTGTTAGGAGGTGCGAGAGATTCAATTTAGGGGTCATGTGGAAGGAAAGAGGAAGATCAAAAAAGCATTGGGGAAAGGTGTTAGACAACATATGTCATAACTTCATATTGCCGAGGACATGACCTAAAATAGAAAAAATGGAGGTCGCATATTAGGGTAGAATGTTAATAGACTAGTAGGGGCATGTTGTTGTCTTGCCTTGTGACGTAGTACGTTAGTAGGGTTAGTCGCTTATTATATATTGTGTTATTATTGCTCATCATTTATTTTGCTACTTTTATTTTAGTTATAGAATTGTCATTTCTTTTCATTTTAGTCGCTATTTTATATCTAATATTTTTTTGCTTTTGAAGCTGGTATATTTAAGTAGATGGTCTTTGGAAAATAGTCTCTCTATCTCTATGAGGTGAGTGTGAGCACATGCGCGAGAGCAGAGGATCTTCCGAAAATAGTCTCTCTATCTCTATGAAGGGTGTGTGGATACATAAGCAAGCACATGTGCAGAGACTATCTATATGAGGGTGTGTGTGTGTGTGAGCAGAGACTCTTCCAAAAATAGTATCTCTATCTCTATGAAGGGTGTGTGAATGCATAAGCGAGCGTGTGCGCAGAGACTATATCTCTAGAGGGGGTGGGTATGTGTGAGCAGAGGCTCTTCCGAAAATATTCTCTCTATCTCTATGAGATGTGTGTGTGAGCGCATGCACTCGTGTATGTGCACGCGTGCTAATTTCTCGGCACGTGCATTGCATGTTTATATCGAGTCATATAATATAGTTTATATAAGTAATAGAATAAATACATAAAATTCCCCTTAAACTTGTCCACGAAACTTACTTTAGCACTCTAACTTTATAGATAATTATCTACCCCCAACTGTATTTAACTCCACCCAAAAAACTGACGTGTCGAATAAAAAAATAAAAGCACATAAAAAATAAAAAATAAAAGAAAAAAATAATTGGATCACATTTTTAGAATTCCATCCAATAATGTTTCTTTTTCTTCGTAACCTACCACCCTACTGCCCTTATCCACCAATAGCCCCCCCCCCTCTTCACACCCCACTCCTTTTAAGCAACTATGAATCTCAATCAATTTTCAAAATCAATACAAATAGACATATACATAAAATGCATGAGTATGTGATGAAGTTCACAAAATAACCCCGTCAAGTCAACAATCATGACAGTTCTCTCGTTATGGAATCCACACCATTCAATCAAATACTTCAATTCAAGAATCACATTGCCAATTTTTTAACCTCATCTTATCTTATTAGATTATTTTATGAGTAATTTAACACCATCGAAGTCCTCATTACTTCGAAATACACATAAAAGAAAAATACAAGGTTATGCATCCTCAACCAAGGTTTAAAAATTCAGTTGCCTCAATTTAATCAAGAAGCTACTCCAAAACATCATCTTTTCCCTTTCGTTGAGCCTCCGGTTCAACAAAATCTATTCAACTCTGAAATCACGATACGAACACAAAAATAATGATGCTCAAATCATTATTTTAAAAATAAAAAAATTCAAAACAACTCAATATTCATTTATGAGAAAGTTGGGATAAATCTAAAAATTATTACGTCAATGCACTAACAAAAGCATATGAAAATCAATAATAAAATCCATTTAAAAAATGAAGTTCAAATCAGTGCATAATTATTAATTTATCAAAACTTGAAGTACTTGAGAAGAAACTCAAATACTCGGTCTGAAATTCTGATTAAAATCTGAAATATTTCTTGAGGAATACTTTACCCATACTTAAAAAAGTTCAAATATGAAATTTTATCTAAAATGAATCAAATTTTTAACTTTATGGGAAAAACTTTAAATTTTACGCAGTTAATATGAATAATTGATGAATCAGCATGTTTATACCTAAATCAGATTACCCATAATATAAGAATCCTAGATATATTTTTTTGATAAAAAAACACAGTCCAAATGAATAAAATCCTAACTTTCCTTTAAGAAATTTACGGATCGAGAAAGAAAACCAAACAAAGAAATCAAGAGAGATGTTGAATGCCGTAAGAATCACTCAATTCCGAGCTCTAAAACTCCCAATATACTCAAAATACCAAATGAACATAGTCTAAAATTTTAAACACTAGTACAACAGTGTTTTGCACCAGAAATTAATAGTTAAATTTTTACTAAAAAGATCGTAACTTTTTCATACAATAGCGAAATGACCCAATTCTTTTTATCTAAATATCTTAAATAATGATAAAAATCCACTCTTTCAGTCAAAATTCAATTTCATACTCATTTTTCCAGTAAAATATCAGCTCTATTTGGTAAATTATTATTTCATATTTTGCGAAAAATTTTAAATCTTGGCTAAGCGAAAAGGAACCAAACTTTGCAAATTAGTCCTATAATTCATGCTCAAAATTTCAGAAGTTCTGAAATATTTTTTTAATTTTTAAAATTAATAATGGACCTTTTAGTTACCATAAATTGCTGAAATAGTGCCAAAACATCCAAGCTTAAAAACTCACCCAAAATTCATTAGGAATTTTGTGAACACAAATTAAATATGCTACTAACTTAAAAATAATATTGCGGACTCAATGAAATCACCATTACATAGATCCGAGGTCTCCTTGATCCGGAATTCATTTAATTGCAACTAAACCAACTTAAGGCTCAAAAAGATCAAAACACCCTCGAAACTCCTGAGAAATACACTGAAGTTCTTCGTGGGCCTAAACTTATCTCTGAATCCAACAAAGTTATCATAAATTCAATTCGAGCTTCGGTCAAACCTTAGTCCAAAATAACTCAAGTTAAAAAACTTAATACCTCGAATTCACGAAACAACTTCAAATTGGAAATGACGAATTTTCTAGACTAAATCTCACACTTCAGCTTGATGGAACCGATGAAATTTCATTCCAAGACTCAGCTCCGTTGATGTCAAAAATCATTTTTTTTAACAACTTAAAACATTTAAAACTCAAAAACTTCAAAATTTTTTTTGTAACTTTTCATAATGTATTGCATTGTATTGTACTGTATTGTTTCAATGAATACAATGTTTGGATAAATTGTATTGTTCTCCATTGTTACATTATGTCATGTATCCATAATTTGAATAATAAATAAACCTACAAAAAATTGTAGGGTATGTGTTAGATATCATGAAAAGATAGGGTGAATAATAAAATAGAATTATTAAATAATAAATAAAGTAAAAAATGAGAAGAAGATACTAAAGTAATGACACAACCACACCAAATCGATTGTTAGACAAAATGAATCTTTCTCTCATTACCTAACAATGGATTTAAATGATACAATATAATGGAATTTAAGCGATAATCAAAATATTGTATTTAAACTAATAATACAATACAATACAATGAATAACAACCATCCAAATAAAAGGTGAGTTAAAATTCTATATTCGCCACTGATTGTGAGCCAATAATGAAGCAAAATCACAAATATATCTCTATTCATATCAAACATAGTAGATAACTTGCACTGATTGTCGCCTATCTAGTTTTATTAAAATTGGTAACAAATTTATTGTCTGAGGACTGAAAAACACTTTGTTGTAACTTGTAAGTTTGACAAATCTTTTTCCCTCTATAAAATGTCTGTGATAGCAATGGGACAAGAGGAATTTGCAGTGCATATAAAATCCAAACCAATCCTTTCTGACTCAAAGTCAAAACTATTGGGACCACCCTGTGGCAGAGGCCTTTAGATTTAAATATTGTCATTCTATATTGTTATTATAAATAAATATATTTTTAGTTGAACATGTGTGTGTTAGTAAAATAACTTTTTGTGAAATAATAATTTGCATATTCATAAGGGGAACGTGCAAATTTGTTCTATTCATACTTTTTGTGGTTAACGAGTCATTTTGTACTTGCGCTTACCATTTACAAGACTTCATATATCTAAAATTCTTCATAATAAAAAGTCTTTACTTATCCTTCATCTTTTGATTAAATTACAATATAATTGGAGCTTTATTAGCTAATCATGATAACATTATTTTCTAATGTGGGTAATATCATATTAAAGGGTCATTTGGTGTGATGGATAAAGAAAGATAATTCTGGGATAAATTTTTAGGAGCCTAATTGCTTGTTTGGTTGCACAAGGTGGAATAACTTAACCCAAGATTAGCAATTAGTCCTGGGATACGTTATCTCCTTGTCACGACCCAAAAATTGGGCGTGATGGCACTCGTCTTATCCCACCAAGACAAGTCAGCCTACAATCTAACTATAGCACTGAGAATACGAAGTTATAATAAATATAAAAGTTTAATTGTGGATAATAAGTCAGCTTAATAAAAAAATCCCCAAAACCAGGTTGTCACGTGTACAAGCCTCTAGTAATACGAAGGATCAAAGAAAAATAAGTCTAAAGTGTCTTTCTTCTCGAATAGAACAAAACACTACATAAACAGGAACAAGAGAGTCAGCCAGATGACAACAGCTACCTCTCCAAGTCTCCAAGAATGCCTCAAATGATTAAGGAAAAACACTACTCACTGTCCGGGCTCAGAACCTACACGAGTGTAGAAACAAGGGGTGAGTATCAAAAGCCACGGTACACCGCAAGTAAACAAACTAAACAAGGCAATTCCAATAGAATGCACAGACTCCTTTCATTACAACCTACCTCTACCACTACAACCTGCATAGAAAATCAATCAGCCCAACAAGATATAACACACAGTATATCGTTATCCTACTTTCAAGTCATAAGGAAAATTCTAAGATTCATCAAGTTCTTGCTAATTTATCAAATGTCATTAAATCCATAACACAC
>DF363118.1:16990-30097 GCA_000787875.1 Solanum virginianum
CTCCCACATCGGTGAAAGAGGAGAAGTAGAACCTACTTAAATAGGTTCAACCCAATCCATTAATATGAGGTCTTTTGGGAGGTGCCCAAAAACAAATTCGTGAGGGCTTGGGCCAAAGCCGACAATATCATACTAATGCTGCTTTTGCGCTATGGGAGCTGTTAGAAAAAGATGATTCATTGTTTTCTCTCTTCCCAAGTCAAGGAACAACACTTGGAAACAATAAGGATTCTGCATCTCTTGAAATTATCTTCAGTAAGAATCCTCCTATTTATCACTATCCATAGAAAAATACTATTTTGTGAGACAGTCTACGAGTCCATACATTCTTGTGTCAGTCCACTTTCTCCTTTTTGTGTCTTAGAACTTGGCATGCAGTTTTGATAGAGAACATACCATTTGAACTAGTTGTCCACCATGCTCTGTCAATCCCATCTTCTGTGTTTGGTTTAATATCCTTGATGATGATCTCAGCCACCTCTAATGATACACCCTCTCCAAGCATTTCTGACTTCCAAAATATAACATAAAATATAAAAAGCATATTAGATTGATTTTTAACTTGGGAATATTATAATAATTTAATATTCAAGTTAGAGAGTTCAAGCACTACTGATAAGCCAATTATATCAAGAAATAATGTTATAATCCAAAAATATTACTAAAGATAACTAGGACGTTGACAATATTATATTAATAGAAGTTCTTGAGATAAATTGATAGCGCTAAATTTTCTGTATAGAAAGAATTTAATAACTTTAGAGTGTTTTATTAGTTTTAATATTAAGATTTATAAACTTAATTATATTACTTATGACTTCGTGAACCGCGAGACTAATTACCTAGTATATATAGAGAGAGTGAGCGGGAGAGAGAGAGAGACCTGCTACCTTTTTTGTTTATTAACTCTGCGCGAGGCACCAGCTTTCACCTTTAAATTATTTTAATTTTAAATTGTTAATATTGTGACTTATATTACTTTTATTTAGTTTTTAAATATATAAATTATATTTTTAAATTAAAAATTTATATCGAAATTTTTGATCAAAGTTAAAAAATTTAACTCTTAAATATCTAAGTTTGTTGACTATATTTATTATTGTTCACGGCCATAAATATATGCAAGGACGTGGTTATTTGTACAAGAGGATACCTCGCTCAAAGGTTTTATTTCATTGATCAATACACAGCTTTATTCTAACGACAAAATATATAAAAATTATAGAAGTATATATTGCACAGGAAATTACGAATTGAAAACCAAAAAAAAAAAAAAAAAGAAGCAAAGCACATCAAATGTCATAATGCAGGACTATAACATTGTACTCAACAACTGCATCGGTCGCATTCATCCAATAGGTTTTCGCGGTGGCGATTCCCCTTGCCAATCGAAAAATTCCAGAACCACCAACGATTGGCATCTCACGGTACTTATGAAATGCCGGATTTCGACCAAGTACACTCAGCGTGCTCCCATTATACTTGCCAGTTGTGAACACAAAGTTGAGAGTCATGAGAAGGGCCGCCTCACTTTGACCAGCTCCACCATAAATCCCTTGGGCTCGACCCACTATGGTCGAGTTGGGCTCTGGACCAACTGTTAGTGGATCGTCAATCATTGCAACATACCCAAAGAAAGTTGGGGATTTGGACTGGATTATTGGAATTGCAGTTGGATTTTTTCCACTAGTTATGTCGTGAAAATAAAAATGAAATTTGGTTATCTTTTGCTTTGCATGAGGAAGCTTTTGGAACCATTTTTCCACAGCTTTGGGTCCTAATACAACCCCTTGAGCCGTTGACATAAGAATAAAGCAAAGCAATACAGCTAGCTTTGTTTTTTCCATCTCTTTTTCCTAATGAATGCATTGCATATACAAGGATATAGTATATATATGGTAACCACATGTTGGTTTGAGAAGGTCAAAAGAAAGAAAGATTAATATATTGGGGAGTTGTTTGGCTTGGAAAATGTTATCTCGGGATAAGTTATCATACCATGTATATTAAATAACTTATTTCATAACTATGGTATAAATTGTGAGATAAATAATTCAAGAACTACCTAATTCTTCCAACAAAATGCAAGATAAAATAATCGTACATTTTTTCCTGAAATTATTATACCTTGTACCTCACACCAAACGATTTCTCAGAGTATAAAATGTAAAGGGAGTTATTAGTTGACTTTTAGAGGGTCGGATTGTGAGTATTAAAAAAATATATGCATGACAGCAACCTGCACGACGCACTTTGCAGGCAGGTAACATTATCTTTTTTCCGCTTGTTGCTAATATTAAATTCGGATCACGCATAGTCACATATGACTCAATCCTACCTCTATTAAAAATAAAGTAATTTCACTATTGCACTGCCATTCATGTTGATAATATTATTTTTGTTACCATTACAAACTATTGCAACCCATGTTCCAGGCAATTTAATCCATGTTACGTCAAAACTATTCCGACTATATATCCTCTCAATGGGAATATTACGATTTATGTATTAGGAGAAATATTTACATTCTTTAGCATATATTATGGGTATGTTATCCAATTTAGGGTACATTTATTTATGTATAAACACATTTTATATAAGGTTGATATGTTATATTACATGATGTAATATTTTATATTGGTCTGTATATACATGTTTTTTAAAAAATGATATATATATATATCAATTGTTGAATATTTTTGATATAAAAATTACTCAGTCATATTTTAAAAATATAAATATCCTTGATAAAAATTCTGATTTCGCCACTGTCGCTATATAACCAAACCTTCTAATAAGGGTGAAGGCATTTTGTACCATTCAAAAGTTAATGTTAGAAGAATAGTCAACCAAAGAGACCCCCACCATTATCACCTCACCTAAACAAAGTGGAGAATCTATTTCTATTCTATCCCAACAAGGCCACAACCACAAAACATTTTCGAAATTATAATTCTGTTGGAACAACAACTATCTAAAAGAAAAGTGAATATATCCCTCTTAAGCATAATTGAAGAAAGTTCCTACAGCACAATCTATATATTAAAAAAGGTTAGAACATTGTCAACCTCAGGATATTTTATTTAAATTTTTAATATAATTGAATACTTCAACTTCTAAAAAAATATTTTAATCAGAGGCTTCCTATGTATTTAAATTTTGAAAAGGGTTTTGAATTGTTTTCATTCGTCTATTAGACAGTTAAGTTAATCAAGCATATAGTATATCATCTTTTTAATTATATGCATCAATCTTAACTAGAAAATTTATATGATTTTACGACTTATTGAAGTAATTGTATATGATTAAAAAAAATTACATATTTTATGTGGTTAATTTAATTATCTAGTAAAAAATGAAATGCACACGTACAAAAAAAAAATCAAGATCTATCCAAAAATTATTTAATTACAACACTTTATCAGAAGTTAAGTATTCAACGTCCCTCAGAAGACATCCAATAAAACTAAAGCAAATAGGTATTTAATTGAAAATGTCTAAAAAAGATATCATGAAAATAAGTAGGTGGTAATGTATTAAGCCTATTAAAAATGCATATATTAAGAGGCAGAGAAATTGATCTTTTCACACTAGAGAAACAGAGAGGAAAGAAAGAAAATCCAGAAGAAGAAGAAGAGCTTCTTCTTCTTCTTCTTGAGAAATTATTCTCAAAATGGGTGCCGAGCTGTCTAAACAAGTCGAAAGACGAAAAGCCATTGATACGCAGTCGAAAACATTGTCTGATCTCAAGGAGAAAAATGGATGCAACTTTCCTGGTTCTGATTATCATGTACCTGATAGAAAAAATTGGATGTCAACACTCGTCCCCGAGAAAATTCACATGAACCAGATCGTTTGGCCAGGTACGCAAAAATCATTTTCAGAATTTAAATAAATTTATGATTCATAATTTAACATTTCTTGAAATTTTATATGTCTATGTTCCATGTCTTACGTTTGCAGGTACACATGATTCTGCAACTCATGAGATTGGAATCCCATTCATCTCTCGCCCTTTTGCCGAATGTCAATCTTTGTCGATTTACCAACAATTGGTTATTGGCTTTCGTGTTTTTGACATCCGTGTTCAAGAAAACGGGCGCATTTGTCATGGTATCCTTCTTTCATACAGCGTTGACGTTGTTATCAATGATGTCAAGAAGTTCCTGTCGGAAACACATTCTGAGATAATAATCCTGGAAATGCGTACCGAGTTTGGCCATGATGATCCACCTGATTTTGACAAGTATTTGGGGGCTGAGCTAGGAGAGTTTCTCATCCACCAACATGACAGTGTTTTCAACAAGACTATTGCAGAATTATTGCCCAAACGAATAATATGCGTTTGGAAACCAAGGAAATCACCTCAGCCGAAACAAGGAAGTCCTTTATGGAGTTCGCGTTACCTAAAAGATAACTGGATAGACACTGACTTACCTGAAAAGAAATTCGAAAGCAACATGAAGTATTTGAGTGAGCAACCACCAGTAATATCCCGGAAATTCTTTTACAGAGTGGAGAACACGGTGACACCACAGGCAGATAATCCAGTCCTGTGGGTGAAACCAGTGACTGAACGGATTCATCCATATGCAAGGTTGTTTATAATGGAATGTATTTCTCGAGGATATGGAGATCGATTACAAATATTTTCATCAGACTTCATAGATGAAGATTTTGTTGATGCCTGCATTGGTCTAACAAATGCAAGGATAGAAGGGAAGCTCTGAATCTGAACAAATGTTTACAGGTCTAAATAGCACTATAAATATGTCTTTCAAGAATTTTAATTATGTACATAGTTTGATCAGAAAGCAACGCGTCCAACTTGTTGCGCAAGAGGTAATTGTTGTGCCATAGGTGGCTAGTTTGATTCTTTAGTCCTTATTTAGGTGGCTGAATGTGTCTGCTGCTATATATCTATAACTAAGAATATGTGAATTATCTCACGTGTGTATTCGTTTATCATTGTCTCGTGTTCTGGAATCAGCAAGAACAATGTGTAATGCAAACAAGTCTAAATCATCTTCGGAACTTGAATAGCTTTTAACAGATTCTTATTGAACTTGAAGAGCTTAAACATGTTGAACTCAGAAGTATTTCCCTATGACGCTATTGACGTAATTTTAGCTATCCATCAAAGAAAAGCAGCAGCCATGGGAGGTCTCAGTGCATCAGTGAACACTTGTTATTTTCCCAGCCAAATAAGCACCATGTCTCAAGAAGAAAAATGACATTAGGCAAGATGCACCTATAATCAATGAAATGAAAAAGAAAACCATGGAAGATCAAGATTCAGACCTGTCCAAACAAACAGGCTAGTTGATTTTTTCTTGTTTGTCTAAATGCTAGTAGACAAAGAGACCCAATACCTATGCTAGTAAAAGGTACCAGATGTTATGCTGGAATAATCACAGTTGATACAAGTGGACTCGAGCACCACCACTGTTTCCTTAAAAACCAAGAAGATTATTCTGAGGAATAACGCTAAACGGTCATAAATGGTGACAAAGAAGGCAAAGAAAATGACAAGCGAGATAAAAGACCAATCGAGTATGCACAAACATGCTATATCAGATGAAAGAAAACTCTAGACTCTCATCCCCATATATAAATTTGCCATGCTCTTTTGTCTTGCTGGTTAAAAAACAGGTCAACATCTCAAAAGGTAATCTCTTGATCACAATCTATCAATGATTCTTTAATGAAAGAGAAACTTCTTTTATGCAGAAATAACTTCATCATCGATCTATCTCACTATCAACCTTCATCACAATATCCCATGCACCATGATTAATCCATCTTGTATAATCTTCAACAAATCCGTAACATATTAGATGATCGTATACTTCCTTTGTCCCATTTTATGTGGCACCCTTTGACTTAGCACGGCGTTTAAAACAATTCTTAGATATTTGTATGGTTGATAATCATTCCATTAAGAATAAAAAAATAATTTTAACGTTAAATTATCTCCAATTAAAGTAAGGAGATATTCTTTTTTTGTACAGACTAAAAGGGAAAAGATGCGTGATAAAATGAGATAGAGGGAGTATTATATTCCTCCCATACCAATGTATATTACAACACTTTGCAAGGACATTGGATTTCTTTGTCCTGAGGATCGCCAGCAGTGTAAGCAAATGTAGGATTTTGCAGGTCCAACAATGCTATTCTGATGATGACAAACAGAACTAGGTTCAGGCTGTTGTATCAGCAAGCAGAAAGTGGAATCCAACCAGAAGTAGGTGAACCGCATAAGGATAGAATAGGACTCCCACAAGGAAAAGTGTACGTGCCTTATTCAAAGAAGGAATCTAATTAACAACTCTAGGATCAACTATATAAGCAATAAATAATCCTAGTAGTTGCAACTTTTGCAAATCTGAAAGGGAGAAGTTCATCATGCAAGAGCAAGTAGCACGAGAGCATTCAAGCAAGATTTAGCGTTAGGTTTTTCTTGTTTATTCAAATTGTTGCAATCTTCTTAGAATCATTGTTGAGTGACAATAATTGTAAGAGATTATTTTTCTTTGAGAGAGTTATTATTGAGAGTGGGTTTGGCTCTCGACTGTTAAGAGTTGAGCGAGTGAAGGTTGGTGTGTTGAGTGTTGTGTCTGAAGGTTGGTGTGTTGAGTGTCTCGATTGTTCTCATCATTATTTCATATTTTCAATCATAATCTTCGATTGTTACGGTAAAATCACTATTCACATTTAAATTATGGATGAATCTCCATCAAAGAGGGTTACTAAAGGTATATATTTGCATGCAACAAAATCTTATCTTGCTCCATCTTTTTTATTGGGTATAACTCAAGAATTTGAATAAATTACAGGTTTCATTGTCAAATATCAAGTCATTGCAAAATATAATTCAAAAGGAGAAATTCGATCTAAGTTCCACAATGACCCTGTTACAATGCAACAAAATCATGCAAAAATTGAATTATTTTTGCAATACAATTATATGCTTCTGAAAATTGATTATTTTTCAAAAAGTTGTAATACAATTATAATTTGTATATTCAAACTATACATCAAGGGCAAACACTTAAAATATAACGAGTCAAAAATAACTATAATTTGCTAAATACGATTCATAGCTACATGTTATAGAGAGAAGAGAAGCGGTTGAGATCGAGAGAGGGGAGGGAGAGACTAGCGTGAGAGAGATAGGGGGAGGGGGGAGGGGTAGAAGATGAGAGAGGTGAAACATATTTGTATATATGCAGGATAATGTATATATATTACTAGTAGGTATATGTATCAACGATTATATTTATACTAGATAATTTAAGGCCCATAGTACAAGCCCAATATAAGATAACAAATTTTTTCTCAGTAAACAACTTTAATATATTAATTTATCATTTGTTTCAAATATTCATACGACATAAATGCGTTATTTAAACCAAACTTGGAAAAATTCAATTCCAAGAAATTCTATTCATAGAGGAAATAAAGAAGTGTGTGAGATTATGAATTAGCACATTTGTAACACTCCGTAAAATTACTAAAATGCCCCTAAAATTTATTGTTCGCATAACGTGCATTCCCAAGCTCTGATGGAAAATTTGAGATTGGATTTGCGATCAGTGCGAAAAATTAAGTCAGAAAATGGTCTCGACTCGGCTTTAACGCAAAAAACGTGATTTATTATTTTCAAAGTGAGCCTAAAATAATAGGGTTTTCGTGCCCCTTCCACGATGCCGAGAGGACGCGGAATCACACTTATGTTTTTTTGAAAATTTGATGAAACTGAAAATTTCGCGAAAAAAGTGTATAAATACAGTAGTGCGCGTGGGCGAATCAATTTTTTTTCTTTTAATTCGAGAAGGGAAATTTCGTCTTTCCTAATATATTTTAATATCCCCAAGTCAGTTTATGAAGTATATTTCGTACAAAAAGGCTTTTAAACCCAAAAATATTATAAGTCTTTTAAGAAGAAGAGGAGAGAAAGAGTAAGGGTTTCAAGAGTTTTTCAATTCCTTGAAGAAATCTCCATTCCCAAGTATGTAAAGGCTACCCAAAAGCATGAAATTGATCTTCCATGTGCCAATGTAGAGTTAGGATGAAGGAATCATAGTTTTGAATTGATATCTTCTTGCAAATTCTTGAATAATTGCTTTAATTTCTTGATTAGTACCTTGGATTCTTGTTTTATTCTTTAAACTATATTTTTGTATCCTAAATTAATGATCATCATGTTTAAAGTGTACTATATATGTTCTTCATTATGTGATTGTACCTTGATTCTTAAAATTGCTCTCTGTAGAGACTTGAATAATGAACTTAGGAGGATGTCTAGAACCTTGAATGTCTGAAAGTGATGTATGACTGAGTCTGAGTCCTGAGTTGAGCGTGATGATGACTGTGATAGCTGAAATTATTGTTGATAGAGTTGACTGGGTATAATTCCCTTAGATTAGATAGATAATCTTGCTCGTAGAGGACTTGATGAGGGTTCTTGATGGATTGATAAATTTATGAGCATATTGAGTCCTGGAGGATTATTAGCACCGAAATGGGTAAGAGTGAGTCCCACTCGAACCCATTAACTACATGGCCAGCGTAGGAGAGGATTGGACCGTGAAAGCAGATATTTTCTTTGTCCCAAAAGAGGACTTGACAGAATTTTGGATTCACTGACAGACTCTTCCTTTACCCCGGCAAGGTACTAGACGGATGTGGCAGCGACAATCCCAAAAAGGGACTTGACAGACTTTTGGATCCATTGACAGACTCGTCCTTTACCCCGGCAAGGTAATGTACGGGTGTTGCAACAATATCTCTTCGTTGTATCACTATCGGCTCACAGGTAGTGGTTGTCGATTATAGAAACTCTCAGATAGGTTTCAGGGATAGTCCATTTTACAGGGGTTATGCTGCCGAATTTTTGGTAGAATNNNATAGGTTTCATGATGCTAGAACTCCGATGTGATGTGATTGTTTGATGTTTGATGGATAGCAAACTGATAGAGTCTGGTCCTTTTACTCTAGGGTAAGGGATTGATGAGGGATTGCACATTATTTTCATTTTACTTTAGCCCATTTTACATACAGTACATTCTACGTACTAATGCCCCTCTGCGCTGCATTATTTTATTATACAGATTCAATAGACCGAGACTTCAGCAGCCCAATCATTGAGGTTCAGAGCTCTCTATTCTAGACAGTGGTGGGTCTTCCCCTGCATTCGGAGGATGTTTATTTTCTATTATTTTCTAGTCATTTATTTGATGTTGGTAGCCATGGCTTGTCATGGTACCATCTTAGACACTAGTATAGAGGCCTTATAGACATAGACATTGATGTTAATGTTGGGGATTTTTCTTCCCTCTTCCATTCTTTATATTAAGATTTTTGTTACTTGTTCTGTTTTCTTATGAGACTGAGATTGATAGTAGTGAGCCCACTGATAAAATTGTATCTTTATTATTACTTCTATTTTGTTGATAAATTGACTGAACGATGGCAAAGAGACTAGGTGGTCTGCTTGGGGGTTAGCAATAGCCTCCGAGTGCCAGTCATGTTTAGGGTATCCTCCTGAGGCGTGACAAACTTGGTATCACAACCCAGAGTTCGAGTGTCCTAGGGAGTCTATGAAGTCGTATCTGGTAGAGTCTTATTTATGGGTGTGTTGTGCACCACACTTCATAAGCAGGAGGATATAGGATATTAGGAAGTGCTACCCTTCTTCTATGATTTGAGTTCGTGCTATAGAGTTAACTTGTGAAATTTTGGTTTTAACTCGTGCGCTTTACGCTTATAGAAAATGCCGCCCAAGAGAATAACTGCTCAAAGAGATGCCCCAGCTCCCATTGCTGAGAATACCCAATCGAAGGCTCCGGTGCAAACTGAGACAAGGAGATGGGGACGCCCCACTAGGACGCTAAGGTCCCTCAAGAGCTCCCTACTCAACCCCAGCCAGCTCCCACTATTGAGGCAAAATTCAGAGGAGTCATCACCATGCTGACGCAATTGGTGGCCTCATAATAGAATAGCCAAGGTTCCCAGGTTCCTAGTTCTGGATCGCAGGAGCCCTCAGCTACAACCCAGCTCAGGGACTTCTTGAGGATGAACCCGCCAGTGTATATAGGGTCGAAGGTGGAGGAGGACCCACAGAACTTCATTAACGAGATGTACAAAGTTTTGAGGGCTATGCATGCGACCGAGATTGAGAGAGTTGAGCTTGCGTCCTACCAGCTGAAGGACGTGGCTAATGTGTGGTACACTCAGTGGGAAGGGAGTAGAGGGGAAGATGTGGAGCCTGCAGCATGGGAGAAGTTTGAAGTCGTCTTCCTTGATCACTTCTTTCCTCAAGAGTTGAGGGAGGCGAAGGCGGATGAGTTTGTGAAATTTGAAGCAAGAAAGGATGACTGTGAAGGAGTATACCCTTAAGTTCATCAAACTGTCAAGATATGCTCCCGAGATGGTGAAAGATATAAGGCAGAAGATTAGGAGATTTGTGTTTGGCTTGGCTAGACACGTGCAGAGAGAGTGGAAGGCTGCGTTACTGATTCCTGACATGGACATCTCCAGACTTGTGGTATACACCCAACAGACAATAAGATAAGAGGAGGGATAGAGAAAAGCATTTGAGCAGGAAAGTGAAGTCAGCGGGATATGAGCCTAGCCCGCAGAGACAAACTAGAGGTGATAAATCTTACTTTCAGAAGAGGTCATCATATCCTACACCATCAATAGCAAATGCGCCCGTACAGCTGACTAGGTATGAGCAGAAATCTCAGTGTTTTCAGACTTTCAGGACCCCAGGCACCCCATCTCAGGTAAGTGTGACCCAAGATATAAGGGGAAAGCCACCTGGCAGCAAGTGTGGTAAGCTCCATCTAGGAGAGTGTCATGTGGGTAAGGATGTATGTTATGCTTGTGGTCAGGCTGGTCATTTCAGCTACGAGTGTCCGAAGAGGAGGCGAGGGAGGAGAGTGACAGAGCTAAGTCTTCAACAACACTTCTAGCAGGTAATCAGTAGAAGAGTACTACTACTATGGGTACAGGAGGCGGGATAAATCGTCTGTACACTATAGGGAACCGACAGGAGTAAGAGGTTGCAGTAGATATTGTCATGGGTATGCTTCGTGTCTTTGCTTATGATTGTTATGCATTGATTGATCCGGGTGTCACCTTATCTTTTGTAACTCCTTATGTGGCTAGAAAGTTTGGTATTCTTCCCGAGTGTTTGCTTAAGCCCTTTTCTGTCTCTACTCCTACTAGTGAATCTATCATAGCTGAGAGGGTTTACAGAGATTGTGTGATGTCTATTTATCATAGAGACACTTTAGCTGATTTGATAGAGTTGGAGATGGACATAGGATGGCCCCACAGAGTTGAAAGAATTAAAAGAGCAATCAAAAGACTTGTTAGAGAAAGGTTTCATAAGGCCTAGTGTCTCCCCTTGGGGTGCGCCTGTCCTATTCGTGCGTAAGAAAGATGTGTCTTTAAGGATATGTATAGACTACCGGCAGTTGAACAAGGTGACCATAAAGAATAAGTACCCTCTTCCCAGAATAGATGATCTCTTTACCAGCTTCAGGGTGCTACTTGTTTCTCCAAGATAGACCTCCGATCGGGTTACCATCAGTTGAAGGTGTGGGAAAGTGACATTCCTAAGACAGCCTTTAGGACATGGTATGGCCATTTCGAGTTCTTAGTCATGTCCTTCGGATTGACAAATATACCTGCAGCTTTTATGGACTTGATGAATAGGGTATTCAGACCTATCTTGACATGTTCATAACCGTATTTATTGATAACATCCTAGTGTATTCGAGGAATAAAGAAGAATATGCTAATCACCTTATAGTGGTTTTGCAAACACTCAAAGATCATGAATTGTATGCAAAGTTCTCCAAGTGCGAGTTTTCGCTCAAGTCAGTGGCTTTCTTAGGCCACGTTGTTTAGGGAGATGGTATTCGGGTGGATACGCAGAAGATTGAGGCAGTTAAGGACTGGCCAAGGCCTACTTCTCCAACAGAAATAAGAAGTTTCTTGGGTTTGACCGGGTATTACTGCAGATTTGTGAAGGGCTTCTCTTCTCTGTCAGCTTTGTTGACAAAGCTGACTCAGAAGAAGGCCAAGTTTCAGTGGTCTGAGGCATGTGAGAAGAGCTTCAAGAATTAAAGACTAGATTGATTACAGCACCAGTGTTGACCTTGCCAGACGGGATGGGTGACTTCATGATATACTGTGATGCATCCAAAGTGAGATTAGGCTGTGTATTTATGCAGAGGGGGAAATGATAGTTTATGCTTCCAAACAGCTTAAGGTCCATGAGAAGAATTATCCGACTCATGACGTTGAGTTGGCAGCAGTGTGTTCGCACTTAAAATCTAGTGTCACTATCTGTATGAAGTGCATGTGGATGTGTTCACTAACCAGAAGAGCTTGCAGTACGTGTTCAGTCAGAAAGAGCTCAACCTGCGGTAGAGGAGGTGACTGGAGTTGCTTAAGGATTATGATATGAGCATCCTCTACCACCAGGTAAGGCTAATGTTGTTGCTGATACTCTAACCAGGATGCCTATGGGTAGCACTGCCCATATGGAGAAGGGGAAGAGAGAGCTAGCTAGAGAGGTGCATAGATTGGCTCGATTAGGAGTACAATTTGAGGAGAACAACGAAGGGGGGGTCAATGTTCAGAATGGGTCTGCTTCATCCTTAGTGTCAGAAGCAAAGAAAAGTAAGACCAAGACCCTGTCTTTTTCCAATTGAAAGAAACGGTTCACAAGCAAAAGGTGATGGTTTTCTCCAAAGGGGTAGATGGGATGTTGAGATACCAGGGTAGATTGTGTGTGCCGCGGTTCATAAGCAAAAGGTGATAGTTTTCTCTAAAGGGGGAGATGGAGTATTGAGATATCAAGGGAGATTGTGTGTACCTGATGTTGATGGTGTTCAGGATAGAATCATGACTGAGGCTCATAGTACGAGATATTCCATTCATCCTAGCTCCACCAAGATGTACCACAACTTGAGGGAAATCTGTTGGTGGAGTGGGATGAAGAAAGACATTGTTGAATTTGTTTCCAAATGTCCCAATTGCCAACAGGTTAAGGTTGAACAACAGAAACCATGTGGGTTAGTTCAGAAC